>OX155951.1:35917744-36137744 GCA_944548615.1 Micropterix aruncella
TTTGAGTCAGCTATTGACTTGAAACTCAAAACATGTCGGCGCTAACCCGATACTGTCATCGTGTAAATTAATTTCAAGTCAGTACAGAGCTGTCGCGTCGACCATGTGTAAACGACGAAGTCAGTAGTTGGTCAGTTGCTGCCACTGCGTTGTACGATGACGTCGCGTCGAATGGAATTTTAACTAGCTAAAATGACGCATTTAAATAACCTGACTGACTTCAATAACCTGCGTACTTCCTTAAAAAATACCAACGTTTGACTGATTTCGTGTAAACAGTATGAGATTTCGTGTAAACAGTTCCCGGCGCCAGCACTGACGCCTATAACTGACAATGTAATTTTTTAACAATATTTTAAGCAATCTCGACTATTTTTAACCACGACTATTTTAAACAAGACTTTCAATCACGACTATCTTCTTTTTTTTTAATGTTGACTTTTTTATACATATTTTTTTATCTCGACTATTCTTTATCTCACGTGTATTATCTATCAGAAGGTCTTGTATTTATATATTGTAATATATTTTATGTATATAGTATTCTATGTGTATGTTTATATCCTATACCTATATGTATATATTTATATTTACATAAACATCCAGTATTTATCCTATACCTAATATATAATATAACTTATTTATGCATTATAACTTATTTATGCAATGGATTACAGATAGAATGCATTGTAATGTCCGCTCTAGCACAACGTTGCCTTAAAATCAAACTGTCATGTAAGTCGAAACCATAGGTATGGCTGTATGACGATTGTGTCGTTTTGTAATATAAAAACCATTTAGTGAAAAATCGAATATCTAATATATTAAATGAGACATAAAGGTTATTCTTTATCACTTTAATAAAACAATAACAATATTATTAGTCTGTTAAAACAAATAAATTGAGATAGCGTTATTGATTTTTCAATTTTGGACCTAAACATTGAATTGGTATAGAACTTATAAAAACTTAAAGAATCGTTGAAGGATAGCTATGAATATATATTCTTTTTAATTGACAGTTAACTTAGAATCCAAACCTTAACAGTATTTAATATGTATATAAAAATAACAAAAAAAACGAATGTTGAATATTAAATTGGTAAACTTACAAAATTTCGAAAAACTATAGAGCTTTCCAGAACTGACTTCTTTTAAAATACCTATGATTATTTAAAATTCAAAAGTTCACTTATGACATAAAGTTATTCGTCATTAAGTTATTAGGAACAACCACTAAAATATAAGTGAAATTCAAATTACTACTTCTAATTTTAATAACTTGGATGCTTTTAGTAGAAGTCTTTGTAGTAGAGTGGGATTCAGATTTTAGTGAACAAAGTTAAGAGTCTTTCTTTTTGAATGGATGAAATGCCCTAGATTGAGTCCTTCAAGTTCTTCGAGCGCAAACATGCTATAGGATCGGATGATCGCGTATTTCTACCTATAATAATTTTGCGAAAGAGTCCGCAAGATGTTTTCACAAAAAAATATCCAGGAGAGTTTTTTTCGAAGTTTAAAACCTATATGTCACCCATTTTAACAGAATTCTTGTCAACGTCCTCATTGAAGTTAGGGCCCAAATTTGCGGTCACAGTTTACAAAAAATATATGATCTTCTTCTTCATCAGCGCTTGGGTTGTTAATCAAATGCAAGATATACCTACACCTTTTGTATGACCTGCCACTCCTCTAGGGATCCCGTTGTCCATAACTATTGATTACCTGAACGACATGTTTTTGAAGCACTATTTTTTAAGCAATTCGTCAAAATACAAAAAAATGCATCATTTGATGTTTATTAATTCGTCATACCACATAAATGCTATTTTGATACAAATTGTTAGAATCCAAATAACTTAGCTATTTTACAGTAAAAGTACTAAGAAGTGTCGCCTTGCCAATAAAATTATTATTTTCAACTGGCTGAAATATGACACAGTTTGTAGATTGTCGTTTTGTTTATAAATATTCCCATTGATTTTGCATACTGTTTTAATGGTATCCTGGTATAGCTGTTTTGTGACAGATTGCTGTGAAGTTGCTTCAAGATGGAAGCCCAAATGCAAAACGTCATTTTTGGCAGCCTGTGATAGTTTTTAGAAGCACAGTAATGCCGATTTGCTGAATAAAAGTACACCCTTTTTTGAGTAGGTACATCTGTATATTTAAGTCGAAACTGTTTTTTTTTGCGTTATGACGGTTTGCTTTTAAGCCAACGACAAGCGTAGCTTAGTCAATCGACATGAGATATTTTTTAAATACACACCTCTGCTTAAATTTTGCTATGGGTTATTTTCTGCAATGTATGTATTTTGTATTTTATGCTTAAGCTTTTATTGTGAAGTTCCTAAATAAAAAAAAATGCACCCTAAATAATGCACCCTAAATATTTTCTAACGTGTTAAATATAGGGTGTCTATACGATAAATAAATATAATATTAAATAAAATATTTAGACTTCTGTTTCGGGGGGGGGGGGGGGCATTAGTTCAAAACAACGCTCGCGGCAGCCACCAAACATAAATTTGCCCATATAATTAAACGAAAATACGCCTGATTTCCGGGGGTTACATCCGATCCCCCCTCCAAGATACGTGCCTGACACTAGGTACATAAGTCGCGAATTCTCCCTGATTGTCAATTTATTATCGACTTTATTTTTACTCAAAAAATTCGGGTGGGGGGAGCGTCCCCTGTGCCCGTCTCCCCCCCACTGGATACTTCCTTGGCCCAAAGAAAGGATAGGACGTTGGGAAAGGAAGGGTCATAAAAAAGAAAACTGCCATGCCTTTACGAAATAATAAGCGAGGGAGAGTTTCTTAGATTTATTATGTGGGCATACCAACGCCTCGCTGCGTGGATGGTAAAGGAGTAACTGAAGAAATCAGGCAATGAAATGGATTTGTAATGACGTATTCCAGGCTGATTGAGGTGACAGACCATAGGAACTAATTGCTTGGCATTATCTCATTAAATCTGTCATAAGTTAGGTGTTTCGTAAATTTTGACCTGACTAACAAATCGATTTTATAGACGTTTTCACAACAAAAAAAATCACAAACAGCAATATAAAGGAGACTATAAGTCCCCCCCCCCCCTCCACCAACTTTATTCTATGGATGCTCCACTGTTTGAAAAGAATCACGTTTCAAAGGTAACTCTATTTTTTCTCTTTCCCCGCATTTTCCACTCGGCGAGAGCTCATCTGAATTTCAAAGCGAGAAAATATTTTCCATCTGAGAACTCGTCCTTTGCCAAGATCGCTCCCAGGTTGCCATGGTAACAAGTGACAACAGCCGGCGCTCGCGCGACACCCAACTGCCGCCCTCAATCTAAAATATGTATGGAAAAATCCTTTGATATCAGGAGCTTATAATGTTATTGGAATCGATTGCTTGTGGTGACTTCGCCGTCCCTGCGTTCGGAGTTGTTTTCTGCTCGAAGCCTTTGTGAACTCATCAGCTTTTTGTAAAAAATGATGACATCGCGCCAACCCGCAAAGGGGTTTGTAAAGATATTTATGTCTTTGATATTTTCATATTTTTTTGAGGCATATCGAGGCTTATTAGTCAGGAAGGCTTACTAGAACAGGCTCCCTTCCGAGTTAACACGACTAAAATTTAGATATTTTTGCAATGCCACGCGCCCGCGCGCTTTCGAAATATACATAAAGATGTATAGGTAAACCGCGGCGCCAAGGGAATACGTCCCACCGTTGGCAGTGGCCAATTAAGAATGACGATTTCGGCTTCGCGGGTCGTCTAATATAGTCGATTTGGCTTTTCAATGATAATATAATAAATTATCAAATGAATAGTTTTTTATAAAGTAAAAATTAGATTACAAAATTAAAATAACTTAAAATCACTGTGTTATTTTTTACATCACTCAAGAGTATCTTTAATAAATATAAAAAAGTAATGTTTGACCGTAACATTTCAGGAAATTACGTAATTTCAAACATTTTTTCTCATATTTTTTATGGAAGTTCCAAAACCTGTCTTGGTACTATGCAAAAAGACCATACGCTGGTGTAAATGGTATTTTTTAATATTGAGAATCATCTCTAGGTTTTTCAAAAACTGAAGACAAATCTCGCTCGTTTTTATTTTTTGGAAAACAGTAACAGAATAAAGATAATTTACAATTAATATGGAAATAATTTACCAATTTCGTTTTGGCGAAATGATAGCTTAAGGACCGGGTTTTTAAAATCCGGCTTGTATTAAAATTCTTTTTAGTGTTCTCACAACCAGGCCACAAAATTATGCTTCATATAGCTTTTGGCCGCCACGGCCGGCACGGCCTCTTAAGGGGGAGCTTGGTTTAGACAGCCGAAAAAAAAATGTTGTTCATGTTTTTTTTTTTACTTTTATGTTGAAATCTATTCATGAATCTTTTACCTCTGGAATCGCTTATTTTTGCAGATTGCTGTAAGTGTGAAAAACTTACTACTTATCTTTAAATAAAACTTTAAACGCTTTTTCTCAAAACTATATTTTTCTGTTTTTCGATGGTGTTAAAAAAGAACTAAATGGATCGAATTGTGCCAAAAAAAAAAAAAATCTCTTCTATGCTAAAAAAACAGAAAAAATGTTTTTAATTTTGTTTCTTATTCTAAATTTCTTTTTTTTGTGACAACCGTGGCATTCCAATTAGACTCAGGAAGTGAACTTACCTGAGTTGTAAATTCGCCGGTTGGGTACGACGAATGCCGCGTTTTCCCTAAAAATGGATTTCGCGCGTATGGGAAAGTTTGTCCGAGGCGGGCCGAAAAGAACTTTACAAATGGTAAATGACACTATTGTGCGAACATAGCCTATATAAAACTTTCCATTCCGACAAACTTTACGAACCGGCAATAAACATATGCATGTTGAAATCACCCGCATTTCTGTCGAGTCTAAAATTCGTTCCAGTCTCGCACGTGACAGCCGGATGCGCTGAAATCGGATATTTTCGAACTGGACGGGCAATTTGCGCGCGCTTTTCTCGCCGTCCGTGCGGCGCGGCGGCTGCGGCGACCGCGTCAATGCGTTGTTCAATAAATAAACAGATAGGCCCAACCTCATACGAGACAAATGTCGGCCTGTTCAGATGTGTCACTCCGGGCAGGCGAGACGCTCGAGGCCTGTGGCGTCTTTTGGTCGTCCCACAGCTTAGCGCTTGTCCCTCGTCATTGATCATTTAGCGTATTACATTTCTAAACAGTACTAATATTTGGCAAACAGGATGTTTCTTCGAAACGCGAAGTGTAGATGGCACTCGTAGCTCCGATTATACTCCTTATTATGTTCAATATGGCTACTTTCGTGGCATAACATTGTAGCGGCGCACTGTAGATGGCGCTCTAACACGCTTATATGGTATAAAATATAAATATAATAGAAAACGATTTTTTAAACCGTTTTTTAAAATTATTTTAATATTATTTATATAAACATGTTTCTATTATTTTCTCTCTTGGTGGGCGGAAACAGTCGGTCCGAAGTCGAGCGAAGAGTGGCTGCGTCACTAGACGTTATTCATCAATGGGGCGAGAGAAATAGACTCTCCTTTTCGCCGAGCAAGATGCAGGCACTTTTAATGAAAAAGGGAAGCCTATTGAGAAACCCAGTTTTTCGCCTGGCGGGTTCTTCCGTTTCGTTTTTCCCCTAAGTACGGTACCTTGGAGTTATTAGTTCACTGCGCACGCCAAAGCTTTCTCCGAAAAGGCACGTGATATTTTCTTTGCTTTGCGACGTGTGACCCGCACAAACTGGGGTTTCCGTTTCGTTCCAGGGATTCGTTTTCTGGCGCTGAGAACCATCTATCGACGTCTTTACGTACCCCAGATTACATACGCTGCTTGTGCGTGGGCTACCGATACTTTTTCTGAGGCTGGAAGAAAGGCTCTCCTTCGGAGACAGCGGCTCCCTCTGATTGCGATGTGCGATCTCGAACCTGTAACCAGCCGGGAGAACGGAGTAATCTGGTTGCAACTGGAAGTAAGGGCGCGAGTGTCAACCCGCAGGTTTATTAACCTGGTTATCTTGCGGTAAGGCGTTGGTCTCTTACGGGGAGTGGTGTAACTAAACAGTGGACTGTTTTCGTCCCAAGTCTTCTACGCTCTCTCCACGGGATATAGAAAGATTTAGTATCGTTAAAACTTCCTGAGGTGACGGGTTTGTCCGTTGTAGTTTACAGCTATAGTTGTCCTGTAGCCTATCTAGGATTTTTTATAGAAGCATCGTCGGCGTCGCCGCGCGTCGCTTTGCGTGCTGTGTTGGTAATGCATTGTTGACACATTGTTGTTGCGCCTGAGCCAATATTGCGTCGCCGAGGATACGTCACATCGCCCCCAGCTTTCGCTGTAATTAATTTTAGACGCGTGCACGCGCGTGCCGGCTTTTCGTGCAAAATCTAGCATCGTAAACGCGTACACCCACTATTGCGGCAATCGTATCGGTGGGTAAAATCTATTAAGATATGTCTAGAGGATTCTTTAACTTGCATCCATGGCATGTATGCCAGGGAGCCGCCAGAAATTTTGCCTTCATACCTTCCACCTTCCACCTTCCGCCACATCTGGCACAAAAGTAGCACTGCGACGCGCCCCGCTGCAAGTCGCGTGGAGCTAATGAGGTCTTGCTGAGTTGGCCACGAAGACCCATTTGTTCAGGGTCGTTTACACTCACGGGTTAACACCCATCCTGCGGCCTCCACGCATAAAGCGCGAGCTCGGGTAGGACTCTGGCCTGAGGGCTAGTTTCCCCCAGGAGTCCATCTTCTGGCGCTCCTGGACGGTCTGCGCACCGTGCGGCGTAAGCCAATCGATTGTGCATTCTGAATAACAGTCAGGGGAGTCTGGAAACAGTACTGTTTCCTATAGAGCGTGGATGGTTGTTGACCTTACGGCGACTGCTCTTGAAACGACCATCGGCTACCCGATTCCGGGTAAACAGCCGGGTAAAAAATTGCAGTGGTCCGCGATAGATTCGTTTGACACCGTGCAATCGATTAGGCATTTAATTGCGTGTGTAGTTAGAATGACGTATCGGGGGCTTGAATTACTATATATATCGAATCTTCCGTTGCGGCACCGTCAGAGCGATGCTTGAAACTAGGTATGAGCTATCCAGCGTCCCATTGACGATGTCATGTAGTCATATCGGCAGCAGTTAGCCGGTCTTTAAGCAACAGCATATTAAAGTGCTGCAGCCTATCACGATAGGAGTCATGACATATAACATAATAAAATAAAATATAATATCTAACGCAAGCAAAGCCAATGATTGACAACACTTTCAGTCTACCCTAGACAACGGCGGTTGCAACGTCACCGAAACGTCGTGTGCTACAAATTTCACGCGGTAAATTCTTCTCTATCCCTTTATAATGTCAAACAACCTCGAGAGTCTTCGATTTTATAAAGCCAATGATGTTTTAAAGTATCTACAATATATTAAAAAGGAATACAAAATATGCTACATAATATAAAGAAAACAGAAAAAAATGGATGTTAGTTATGTGTGAGTATGTGCGTGTTGTTTTATGGGTGATTGTAGTTTGTGCGTTGGAGAGCGTATATGTATTGGGTTGTTTATGTGTGTGGATGTGTGTGTGTGTGTGTGTGTATCTTGGGGTAGAAATGCGGAATGCTAACGCAATTGAATCTGATCTTCAACTTTTTACGTACCTCCTTAACATAGGACCGACTATTGACGTGCATAAACATGACGATTTCTTTAAAGTCTACATTGTATGCACGCATAGTACGCAGCAAAATTTCTGCTTGAAAGATATTCGGTGTTATTCCCAGAGCCGCATTGTGGCGAATTTGAACTTCAGTACACCAACTCGGTGTTATTACGCTTATTCCTTTACCCGCATAGATATTTTACTTCGAGTCTTCGCCCATATGGGATACGCCCGAGGCTTACTTAACCTTGAATAGTTATCTATCGGCTCAAATGGCAATCAACTCTACTCATCTGTCTACATCATCGGCCTGCTATAATACTGCTTTCATTTAATTAGTGTTTATGCTTGGAATATTCTTCTAACGAAGCTCTCATTAGTGATTCCAACCCTCTCCCGATTACGACCTTTCTCATTACCATTATCATTTCAAGGTCTCTCATCGCTAGAAATTTATGATAACTATTAATTCAAAGACAAAGCCAACAACACCTCACGTTCCACACATTAACAATTATAACTGCGGAATATTCATTTTGAAAACGTGCGTCCTCGTAGTGTACCCAAGTTAAATAATCATTTTAATAGTTGCCAAACCTAATAAATATTACGAGCACGAGCTAGACTTGGCCACCCACTATGCGATGACTTCTGAATTTTCCAACATTAGAAAGTTTGCGAACAATCTCGGCTTCTTTTTGTAGCGCTAATCCGCCATAGACTATTGGCGATCATAACCTCGAAACTTATATACAAGGGTGTCGTAACCTAAAAATGATAACATTTTTATACAGGAGAATTTACAAAAAAATTAAAAAGTAGAAAGGTAAGCAACTACAAAACCTCTGTGGTCTCCAAAACTTTTTATATTTATAAGGCGTTTTGCTAAGAAATATAGCTACCTTTTTTTAACAACTACAAAACATAGAAAACAATTAATTAATCTGAACACGTTTAATACCATTTTAACGTAAATACATACATTGCGTAGACATGCTGACATTGTCAATAGATCTTGATAGTATATTATCTTATTATTTGCAACAGATTATGTTTCTCTCCTGGAAAGTACCGCCAAAGAAGGCAAGAAACCATTTGTTTTGTACTATTATTGTCTTACGAATAATTTTATTATTATTGTTTTCTTCGATTTCTTTGGATGGTCAAATTGTGTAGACGACACGTGAAAAAAAGAATAGATTAAGAATAAAACCTCTTGATTTTGTAGAATTATATATGTAGCGAGTGAATATGAAAAATAAATAAGATATATATTTATCATTTAATTAGTCGTCATAGCATGCTGTAGTAGGACAAATTAGGTATTTGTAATAATGGGGCCCGAGAATTTATGTCAGTGTGATATAGTCCACTCCACAGACTATAATTTCTCTATGTTTTTGATCAATATATAAAAACTAAATCAAGAATTTAAAAAATGTTAAAATAATTTAATAATATTATTTCGAGTAACAAGCAAATATATTTAAAAGAATAAAAACACGACTGCCGTTACAGAAAGTGAACTAATGTACCTATAATTATTTTCATTACGGATTTTTTATGAATTATTTCTGTTTTATGTATGTATCCATATAGATAGATTTATATTTCTGGAATTTACTCAATCAGACTTAGCATTTGAAAATAAACATGATATATTTATGTTAATTTATTGACATTTGGATAACTACTTACTTGATATTTGTACAGGTACCTTACGGTACTCGGGATGACAACGGTTCTAAACTTCTAAATCGGTTTAAGCGTTTAGAAGTTGTGGTAGAATAAAGAAACGGAAACCATACATAGATGAACCCTGATCACATTACACTCCTTTTTTGTTGGGCGGTCGTGTGAAGAAGCTGGGTTTTAAGGAAATTTTATTTTGTTGAAATAAATATTATTAAAGTGTTTTTGAATCCTTTGTTGTGTATGACTTTATCGAAAGCCTAAGTCGACGAAACACATGTAAACTGTGAGGCCAAAATCTATACATCTCTGTCTGTCTCGTAAATTGTTGCGGAAGCCAAATTGCGTATCACCGACTTGTTTTTCGATTTTTTTATCGGGCGCATACTGGGGTAGCGGGGCATAACGGGGCATGCCTCATGCGGCTTGAACGAAACGCCGTGCAAAGTGTCAAATGGCTCACTTTGATTTGTCGTCAGTCGGCGCGTGACGTCGCAATTTTAAAAGCTGTTTATGCGATATAATCAAATGTCTCCAAAGCAGTGTTTTCATAAAGAAACACATGAATTAAACAAAAATTGTTTCTCGAACCTAATAATACATTGTGGTTGATAATACGTTTTGTAGCAGTTGCCTTCTGGACTCCTTAATTAAAAATACAAGATAGTTTGTGAAAAAGGTAAGATGGCATCAGTTGTCAGTTAATATGTCGTCAGTTAAGATGGGTACCCCACTTTACCCCCTTATACGGTGCATAGCGAAGAAAATGCCATTTCACATTTATGTATTGACATCTCGTAGATTTCTTATGGTAATCCAGAAAATTATATCCATATTCATTCGCAATGCGTTAAACCATGATCTTGAGTTAAAATGTATAGTTTAACCATAATATTTTATCTTTTAGGTATGTTTTACTTTTAAGTACCCCACTATGCCCCCCTCCTCCCATCAAATCAAATCGAATCAATTTATTTTATCATTTGCCCATTTGGACATAAACAATACAAAATCTTTAAAAATCAGAACATTCAGAAATTAAATATTAAATTCTTAAACATAAACATTTTCTGATTTCTGCAAATTGTATAGCCTGTTCTATTTATCTAAGGTTATTGCAGGAATGTCTGTTTATACTTATTTATTGCAGGAATTTGGAAGACATGAGATTGAGGTGCTCATCTCCGTCATTCTCCATTAAACACCTAATATTTACCCTGACAAATAAATCTTATCTTTTTATTTGTTGCTACTAGGATAATTATTATCTTTTGATTCTGTTTTATTTATTGACTAGCTACTTGACTATTTTAATTATTGGTTTGTTATTTCATTTTTATTGAATTTTTTTATTTATCAAATTATTACCCTGTTATTTTTCTCTACTTACTGGTCATCACTGCAATTATAATTTTATTGTATTTTATTACTATTATTATTTTAACAATTTTTTTACTGCATATATTTTGATTTCATCATTACTTTTTTATTTTTCAACATGATTATGAATTAGGTATTAGTTATCATTAAAATAACTCTTGAAATTTATGCTATGTATTTATTAGAGTTATTAGATTTACTATATTTCATTTATTTTTTACTTTTTCTTTTTCTCAGTAATAGTAGGTACTTTATTAAGTGTGCGCACAATATAAAACGTACAAGTGACCTAGTCGAGTCTACCTTGGTACGGGCTTCGGCCTAGTTAGGCAGACTTTGTGAATAATGTTTTTGGAAAATTACTTAGGAAAATAAATTTATTCTTATTCTTATATAATTTTACAATCTGTGTTTCCACTTTCTGCCTTATAATAAAGTCTCCATCGTTGCCAATATCAAGAGTCTCCTATAGAAGACCCTGTAATTATTGCGCGAATTTGGACGTGTTTATGAAAGAGAACGAGGGCGTGGAAGGGATATATTTCGCACTAGCACCATTATTCATCCTTCTAGTGTTCTCGGCTCGGCGTTGAATTATAAAAGGCGACAGCTTTAATTACTTTGATCCATTAAATGTTTTAATTAGGACGGAAATCGCTCTGCGCCCCTGGGCGCCCGCCCGCCCTTATAGGCAGGCTGCCGAAAATTTGCTTACGCATCATTTTCTCCGCAAATTTTCTTGCGGATTTGCTAGTATTTTAACACGACTGCACAACAAAAAGGAGTGTAATGTGTTCAGGGTTCATCTATGTATGTTTTTCATTTTTTTATTCCACCATAACTTCTAAACGCTCAAACCGATTTAGAAGTGTTAGTAATATTGTTAGAATCGTTATGTCATCCAGATTGTCATAGGATACCTTAACTGTCTAATTATCAAGTAGTTGTCTAAATGTCAATAAATTAACACAAATACTCGTATATCGTGTTTAGTGTCAAATAAAAGGTCTGGTTAAGTACATTCCGGAATCTGTATGGTTTAGTAAAAAAAATATTTCATAAAAATACCGTAATAAAAATTATTACATAAGTAGTTACAAGTAATTACAAGTAAAATACTACAAATGATTCTAGAAGCTAACGGAAAGTCGGGTACCTCAATGAAATATATTTTTTTGAATAGCTTAGACCTTCAGGATAATGGTTGATTATGGGTAAAAATGGCTCAACACATGGGAAGGGGGTCAAATCTCTCAATACATGGGGTGGGGTCAAATCGCTCTCATCAATTTTGTTTACACTAATAATCACTAAATTACATCAAACGACCAGAAATGGTACTAATGTAAAAAGATAGTTCGAAAGAGTACATACAAATGAGTATAGAGGGCGTTTAATTTTATATAATTATTTGAGGTTTAAATCAAGTGTCATTAAGATAATGAAAGATGCATTTCATCAATGTATCAAATATAAAAAAGATATTTAATAAAATCAGTCTCATTTTGTTGTTATGTTCAATACTTTACTCGTCCTCTCTACCTCGTTATAAATACTATAGTTCTTTTTCTGTAACGGCAGTCGTGTTGTTTTATTCTTTTTGATATATTTACAATACAATACAATACAATACAATCAACTACTCCAGTAGATAGGCATACACTTGAATGCGTCACAAAATTAAATGTTAAAAAAAATATAATTAAAAACATAACTATCATGATAGTTGTCATGGCTGTAATATTATATTCAATACTACCTACATACAAATAATACTTGTTCACCATTGCGCCTACTGGAAGTTATTCTCTCTGTGCCAGACTTTAGACTGTAGGAATTCTGAGTTTGATATCATATCATTCTTTTATATTGGTATCTCGCATGTCTAAGTTTTGTGAAAAATGTCTTCTGATCTTACATACATATACAGATCTATTTTCTATCTACATAAAGTATATTTCTGCAATTTTCTTCTATGCGCTGATGATTTATAGGTTTTCTCCATTATTCACTCAATTTCCCGCCTAGACCGTTTAAGCAATATGGAAATAAAAATGAATTTGACATTTAGGGAATTCAAAAATAAATTAAAGAAATGGTTATCGAATCATGACAGACTAACCATACATCAAATGTTAGAAATAATAGTTTAATAAAACTTAGGTGCACAAATTTACTCATATTTTTACACATGTATGTTGAATATATTTTAACATTGAACTACCAAAAATTATTTGACTTTGTTGTTATCTATTATTTTGACAATAAATTGTACATTTTTTGACTAGATTTTTTCATATTAAATCCTTTATTACTTAGCATATATTAATGACTGTTTCTTTTTTTTCTCACATATAATTTTATTTATATTATTTAATCGAATTTTATATTATTGCCGATTAAATAATGGAATTGCATTTTATTTATTATATTATCTTTTAATATTTATTATTATTATTATTATTTTTTACTTCTTTTTTTTTTTGAAGACCAAATTTTAGGGCAATTTAGTGTTATTAGCTTTTTACTAAAACTTGTACATCTGTAAGCAATCAAGCAATCAAGCAAACTTGATTGTAATATTAGAGTCCTGTCCACCCTAGAACGGGCTAGCCCCAGTTGGGTGACAGAATCAAATCAATGTTTTATAGTAATTAATTCTTAAATAAATAAAAATAAATTGCATCGGAAACAACCTGATTCTTTAGTGGTAATAAATGCAAACACATCATCAGTAACGTCCGTAGCCGCGTTCAAACACTGGTTCCGGTCAGGTCAGCGTCAGGCATGGTCAGTACTGGGATAGGTGGCCGCCCGAGTACTTCCACGCGATGTTATAAAAGCCGGCCGCTTGTAAGATAATTGTCGTTAGACATCAAGGTGGGCCGTTACCGTAAGGAAAAAAAATATATACCAAAATTGAAAACGTTTTCTTTCACTTTTGCTAACCATATGAATTAATACCCCCTCAAAATGGTGTCACAGAAACTCGCGGTTATTCGACATTTTTATTGACAAAAAAAACTAATTCCCTCAGAGAAAACTAATCGTCTGTGCTCACTGCGTCATAACTCACTGCGTCTTTTTTATTGTTTCTATTGTCAGGAACGTTAGGCAGGACGAAGGATTCACCTACAAGAAACCCGATTTTCCTCTATCACTCGACACAATATGCGATTTTCGACGCCATTGAACAAATAGATATGGTGCCTGTCGCGTGTGACGAAATAAAGGGTACCATCCATTGGTCCACTGGTAAGATTGTAGCAGTTTTGTAGTGACGTATTATCCTTGGACGTTATCTATAAGCCAGTTAATCAATATAAACGTATTTTGTCGGAAAATCTTAAAATCTTCATGTTGAAAATCTAGATGAATTTGTTTGAGGCGACAGGTAGGTTTCATCCTTCAAATTTTCTTGTTCTTTCAGGTCAAATTAATTATTCTATTCGTGCCATTGTTTTTAGAAATCTATTGGCGCAGTGTTCTATAATTTGATTTCAGATTGTCTTTATTTTTTTTTTTAGAACAATAGGTTTTTTAAATCAATACAATATTTATTACCAATATTTTAACATAATTTCTTTCATTAGAGCATAATGTCCTATGTGTACTCATCGTGTTAAATTAATTTTTGCTTATGTGCCATTCCACTGACGATACAGTGAAAAGTATTAATATAAAACCGCTTGGAACACATTTATGGAATCATGTATAGTGTTTTCTTTTCACACGACTGCTTAACAAAAAAGGAGTGTAATGTGTGTGTTTGAATACTCTGTATTATGTAAATCTAAATCATGTATTTACTATCTGTAAATTTACCGTAAAATAATTAAATAATTCAAACAAGTAAATATATTAAAAAGAATAAAAAACACGACTGCCGTAACGAACAATGAACTATTGTATTTATAATTATTAATATTACGGTTTTTTATGAAATATTTGTGGTTATGTAAGTATATAAGCATATAGATATATGTATATTTCCGGAATGTAAATCTGACCTTTCATTTGACATTAAACACGATATATTTATGTTAATTTATTAATATTTGGACATGTAGACATTTAGACAATTACATACTTGCTATTTGGACAGTTAAGGTACCCTATAGTTACAGTTAAGGTACCCTACACTACACACTTCTAAATCAGTTGAAGCGTTTAGAAGTTATGGTGAAATAAATTCGATTGCACTCGGTGATCACGTAATAAAACGTTTTTTTTCGAAACATTTGTGGTTTTTGTATTTATTCATATGGTACATATGTAATGTATTTTCGGAATATACTCAGTCAGACCTTTCATTCGATACTAAACACGATATATGTATCTTAATTTATTGTTAATTGGACATTTCAGGTACCCTATGACACTCGGGACGATATAACGATTCTAACAATATCGCGCACTTTTAAATCAGTTCAATCATTTAAAAGCGGAATAAAGAAACGGAAAACATACCTAGATGAGCCCTGTACACATTACACTACTTTTTTGTTAGGCAGTCTTAAACATATTTAGGAGAATGAGAATAAGGTTGGATACTTTTTGAACAGACTACATACATATAAGGTCTTGGACAGCTGTTTCTGACTGATTTGCAATGGCTATTATATAAGTAAAAACTGCGGTATTGATAATCGCCAATGAATCATCCGCTTGACTTAAATATTCCAGACGCGAACGAGACAGCACCCTGCGCTATCGCATCTCCATATAAACGGTTATGTCTCTTTTTCCATTTCAGCGGAAGCTCGTTCGAGGGTCAGTGGCAGAACGGCAAGAGGCACGGTCTGGGAGTGGAGACGCGCGGTCGGTGGCTGTACCGAGGTGAATGGACGCAGGGTTTCAAGGGGCGCTACGGAGTGCGGCAGAGCGCCACCAGCAACGCCAAGTACGAGGGCACTTGGGCCAACGGATTGCAGGATGGATACGGGTCGGAGACGTATGCTGACGGCGGTGAGTTTCCATTTTTAATAGTATTAAAGCGGCCCAGTGACACAGTGAAGTATAAGTTGGCAATTTTTTTCAAACGTTTGAATATCTGCATCGGCGGAGTAGCGGCCATGTGCGAGCAATTAGGACTCGTGACGTCGATTGCTTCGATTTCATTTTGTTCTAAGAGAAGCTACTGTTTGTATGCTATGCAATTGACGACTCGACCGACCCATCGTATCGGGTGACTAAATGCCACTAACAAGTGATTATTGTACAGCTTGTGAAAGTCGCCGATTCAAAGGACTATTATTGGCAATTACTAGAATAATAGTAAGCTAGAATGAAATTTATTAAAACCATTTTACAAAAATCCTAATTATTAGAGAAAACAAAAACTCTATAATTTCACTTTCCAATTACCGATCTTTTGTTATACTATCGATCTTCTGCTATACTGGGTCAATTGAGGGGTTTGATGGGTGAATTTTACCGGCTACTCGAATGGCAATTAACGACAAATAAACGCAATCAATTGGTATCTATAATAATAATAAATTTGAATAATGGTGGATGATTTTGTTGAATAGAGCTGTGGATGATTTGAAAAAAACTAGTGTGTGTTAAAAACTGAAAACCAAATTACCTAATCAGATGCTGCTTGGGTTTACAAACGCAGCGGCCGTTTGGGTTTATCGGCGAGTTCCAGGGTTCCGCTAAGTTGCAGAGTTTCGCGGCAGATTTTAATTAGGAATCGTGGCCTAGAGCATTGTAACAAAAAGAAAAACCAAAAACCAAAAACAAAAGGTGAAGAAAAACCCCAGTATATTTTTCCTAATCGCATTACGAACCTTCCAAGTAAGGCCTTCTACACCAGGAAAGTGAGTATTACAGTCATGGAGGTCTGCGTTCGTTACTTTGTATCCGCCGTAAGAATAAAATTGTATCGCTCAAGGCGAGGTGTCATTGGTTACAAGCGTGGCACCGCTCTTGACAGGTGCTAGCGCTAAAGGCTCGTTCACACGCCTCCGAATACAATACAATATGATACTCTAGTACAGTGTTTCCCCATTAGTTTTTCCTGCGTACCACTTCAAGAAAGTCCTCGAACTCGCGTACCCCTTATTACAGGAATGATAAATAAAAAAATAAATCAGTTTTTTAACATTTAGTATAAATCATTAAAAAAACAGTTTATGACGGTGAAAATCAGTTTAATTTGACAAATTTCAACGTTTTCCTTGGCACAATTCTGAAATAACTTAGTCAAGAGATTGCTACGCGTACCCCTTGATGCAACTTCGCGTACCCCTGGGGGTACGCGTACTATTAATTGGAAAACACTGCGTAGAGGGAGGGGGGAGGGAGAGCTCAATATGACCGTAGTAGATAGGTCCTACTCTTGCATCCTACAAAATATCTAAAAAGAATATTTTTTGTTTACTCAATTTAATTATCTTTCTTTTTTTGTAAGACTTTCTGTGACAAGACAAGACAGGACGGTGACTTTTTCTGCTGACTAATCCTAATCAATGCAACTGCAGTTCATATACAATATTATGTTAAATATGGCCACACAAGTTGCACTAAATGTCCCCATATTCTAATCTCTATCATATAAAGCTTGACTGCAATCTAGGGCAATCTAGCAATTTAGGGCTTGGCTGGATTTTATTCAAAAGCTTTATATTTTTAATAAAATCTGTCATGTCATGACAGTTGTTTGATTGCAATATTTTCAAAATAATACAATAATCCAAATAATTAAATGTCGTGAAATAATTAAATTAAATAGAGATAATGACGTCAGATTGATCAGTTACAGAAATTAGAGAAAGGTTTACCTTTATCTTATTTCTAAACAAGTTATAATATAGAATTTGTATAGAAATTAGATTTGAACAGTTTTCAATTTTCTTAATAATTATAATTTTCTTACGTTAATACATTTTACTTTACGTTTTACATTGTATTACACCTACGTTAAATTAAGATGTAAAGGTCTAATATAAATTGATAAATAATGAAAATATCAAATATGATCATCCCTATTACCTTTCTATAAATTTACAAATTTGTTATAATAAAATATTCGTCGGTATCAAATATGGATTCAGAATTTTAAAATGGATTTTCCCTTAAGCTGTAAATGGATTCCTTACCAGACTATCGTCAATATTTCTTTTAATTCGTTCTCAAGGATTCTGATTTGTGCTGAAGTTTGTTACAGAAACAAAGGCTTTTGCGAATGCAACTATTACGTACTTTGCTAACTAGGTATCTATTAAATTGCACACCAGATGTATTTCTGGTGTCATAGTGATAAAAATTACTGTTCAAGGTATTGTTAGACTATTAACTGTCCAAATATCAAGTAAATAGTTGTCTAAATTTCCAAATCTCCAAATGTCAATAAATTGACATAAATATATTGTGTTTAGTGTCAAATGAAAGGTCTGATTGAGACATTCCGAAAATATTTATGTATAGATTTACAAGTAAAGATATTTAAAAAAATGAAAAACACGACTGCCGGTACAGAAGTTTAACTATTGTATGTATTTATAATTATTTTTATTACGTTTTTTAATAAATCTTTATGGTTTATATATATGTATTCATATGGATACATACAAATATCCGGAATGTACTCAATCAGACCTTTCATTTGACACTAAACACAATATATTTATGTTAATTTATTGACATTTGGAGATTTGGAAATTTAGACAACTATTTACTTGATATTTGAACAGTTAATATTCTAACAATACCGCACACTTAAATCGGTTTAAGAGTTTAGAAGTTATGCTGGAATAAAGTAACGGAAAACATACATAGATGAACCATGAACACATTACACTCCTTTTTAGTTGAACAGTCTTGTAAAAAGACTTGGTTCCTCGCATCCAGATTAGAAAATTATGTCCTGAGCCTGCCTCCGTAATCCTGAGGTGCCTAATCCGGATAAAAGCAGGGTTTCGGAATAAAGCGGCATCGTGTGAACGCGCCCGTGAGGCGCGAGGCGAACTGATCCCCGCTCCGCCCGCGCCGCCCGCCCTATCTGGGTCAATGTCGCCGTGAGATTCCCAACGTTTTGTATATTTTTAAATAGCGATGAGTCAGGAAGAAAGCTCGCGCCCGCGCCGCGCCGCGCTGAAAGCTTGCAGGAAACCTTTTCATATTTTCGGCGAATTGCACACCCGCTAAACGGTGAATTCGTCGGCGATGATTAATTAACCGAATATTCGCGGCGGCATTGATTCATTCATGAAACTGACGAAATGCTATTTCGCGTAATATATATAATATATTCGTCGATTCAGCGCGTGTATTTCTTGGAAATTATCATCGGTGGTTCAATGCAGTGGCTGGCCTAAGGCCGGTAGGGCAGGCAAGCCGAGGATATTCGTTTTGTAAAATAATTATAATTAATTAAATACATTCGTTCTACAAGCTCTTGCGTTGATTATTGTCAATAGCACACTGAAATAATACTGTCCCTGACATATACATATGAGTTTTTAATTAGTGTCATCCTAATAGTCGGTGAATCAGTACGTCAAAGTACGCAACTTTTGATTTTAAAAAACCTTTTTTTTGTTTTTGATAAATTTGTACATCGTACCTATTGAAGAAAAAATTGAAACGCGTTGAGCGCGCTACGCCATCTAGTGGTAAAATATCGCTAATAAACAATATTACCGATATTTTACCTACCATTAGATTGCGCATAGTGCTCATAACTTTTTATACTATTATAAAAACAAAGTAATAAAAGTTACTTAGTTTGTCGTACAGTTGCATAGTTTGTCGTTCCCCCACTACAAGGATCACTAATTAAAATCTCACTCTGTATATTCGTCAATTCAGCGCGTGTATTTCTTGGAAAATAACATCAGTTTGTTAGGCATTGTGGTCCTGGTCCTCATGATAATGGTTCCATGCAGTGACGGGACTAGGGCCGGTAGGGCAGGCAAGCCGTGGATATTCGTTTTGTTAAACAATTAATTAAATAGAGGATAGACAAAAAAAAGCACTTTTGATTCATGAATAGAAATAAAACTACAAATGTTATTTTGTTGAGTATTTATGCGCCGTAACAAACATCTAATGCAATTTATTTTTTAAAATTGATAGTCTCGTCGTTGGCACTCCTGCAATCGTCTACGCAAACTTTGGAAAACAACTGACACATGCTGTGGGGATTGGCGGCTTTTTCCTCGCAAATGTTTTGTTTTAATTGGGGTATTGTCTTTGGTTTATTAGGGTACAATCGACTTTTCAGGTATCCCCACAAGAAAAAAAAATCACAAGGTGTAAGGTCCGGGCTCCTCGGAGGGCATGGAATATCACCTCTGCGAGTAATCAATTTGTTCGGAAACATTTCCTTGACGAGCGGTAAAATCACGTTTGACGTATGGCATTTTACTTCATCTTGTTGCATCAAGGTCCTGCTGTTGAACTTTTCAAATTCATGTAACTGTGGCGTCAAAAACTCTCGCAATATCCTCACGCATTCCGCTGAATTCACAGTTACGTTATTTCCCTGATTATTTTCAAAGAAATACGGACCAAGTGTGCCCGTTGCTGATATGGCAGCCCATACTGCCGTTTTATGTGAATAAGGTGGCTTTTGGTGTTTTAAGACGAGGGCTTTCCCTGCTTTTCCCATATAGACAATTGTGCTGGAACCAGTTTGTTCGAATTTCTCGACCCAAGCTTTGTTAAAATTAACACTTGGACACTCACTTACACTGTGTAATCCGTATTCAATTCTAAACAGGCGTCGTTCAGTAATTTAGGAATCGCTATTTTTGTAAAATTGTTTAACACAAAAAGCACGCTGTTGTCCCTTGAAGCGCGCCATGGTGACTTAAATCACCAATGGCGATTCATGGTTACCTGTCACCAAAAAAGCCTTGCAAACCTAATGCTCAAACAAATATGTTTAGAACAATCCGTCAACCACTGGAACAACACGCCAGGGTTGAATCATTCCAAATCGCTAATTAAGGCTTACGACCGTAAGACTGCCCGTGAGGCCTTATCGCTAAATCGGAACAATCGACGCATACTGGTGAGTGCTCTCACGGGACATTGTGGCCTGAACAAACACATGCACAACCTCAAGCTCCGAGACACGAAAATTTGCAGGTTCTGCCAAGGGGCAGAGGAAACTCCCCTGCACCTCATGTGCGAGTGTGGCCCGCTGATGCTTAAATGATACACCCCGTTTGGGTGGTCATTACCTCCAACCTGAGGAGGTAAAACAATCTGGCGCAAAAAGCCTGTTGCAGTTCTTAAATGACACGAGGCTTAGCGCAGAACTATAGTAGGTGACGAACACAATAGATCAGCAATGACCGCAGTGTTACAAGGCTCATAAAGACCCTAGAAAAGCCCCACACGACAAATTAAAAAAAATACTCGTTACCAGCGCGCCCCTCCTTCTAACGGTTTTTGGCCCAACGTGTACATTCTTTCTGTATTTTGCAAGCTCTTACATTGATTTTGCAATAGCGCACTGAAATAATACTGTCCCTGATATATGTAATTATATTACAATTATATAACATATATAATTATATTATCAGCAATAGCATACTCTGGCTTTGAAAACAAAACTGTTGATGTTGCATAATTCATTTGTTTTCTATAATAATGCCTATGTTTAAAAGGTATATGTTAATGTGGAGTAGCATAGGTTGGTAAGTAGCAGAATACGAGTATGCACAATGCAAATAATTAAAACTATACAATGGTAATTTTGATTAAATTAATAGAAGATACCATAGAAAGCTTCACTCCACATGTATTTAAGGGGGGGGGGGGGGGAGAGAATTGAAGTAGAAGTACGTGACATACTTCTGCATTCGAGACGAGGAACGTTATGCTAAAAACGATGGGAACCGCTGGTCTAAATAAACCTAGTGGTTAATTTTCTCCAGTTGGAGTTTTATTTTGTTATTCACAAAATCCACATGATTTAGATTTAGATTATTTTATCTGTCTATGACTTTATAACACTCCATATGAATAAAATGTTTATATTCACCACCGAAAATAGACTACAACCCACGCCTTATCCCCCTCCGAACGTCCCCCCGAAAGTTTATTTTAAAAGGCAGGCAGTACAATAACAAAAACATGAAACCGATTAGCGCCAAAAGCGGCTACAGAAACTTCTATTTTAAGTGATTGCACAGAGGAAGAGTGGGAAATTTAATAACGTTTTAAGAAATAATTAATAAACGTTGATTTGTCCATTTATATATATATTTAATTATTTTACTGTTATAAGTACCTACCATTCGCTTGACCAATTCGTGTGCTCATTGCCCATGTCCACAAATCCACAATAATAAAACCAAACGCAAAAATTTCATAAGAAAAGTATCGATGTAGGGATTATGAGCGTGATGTCCCTTCGAGAAGAAGGTTGACCTGATTGAAAGGGATAGTCAGCGACGAGCGCGGAGAGTGAGAACGCATTAAACACGTTCGATTCAATCGTTTACGCAAATATACTGACCGACAAAATCCAATATGATTTTGGCCCATCAAAGCACCTGTGTACCAAATATAAAGTCTATAAGTCCAATATTTTGAAATTTAAATGTGACTATTGCGCCCTCTGGTGGACCGATTTCATACACAACCTTTTCAACTCTTGCCATAAAAAAATGATGCCTATATGTCAAATTTTAACTCAATCAGATTAAGCGTTTGGGCGCTATTGTGAAGGAATACAGACAGACAAACACACAGACATACTTAAATCTGGTCGTAATCGTCTCAGGGGGGCTCAAAATTTATGAATCTCCGTCATCGTCTCGAAAAAAATGCGTTCACAATACTTTCCCTCCTCGTTGGTTAGTGTGCCGGGAAAGTAAAAATACATGCACAACAAAATTTTCTACAACGCGGACTTTGACGCGGGAAGATCCGCGGGTAAAGCTTGTTTCTCATAAAATTTAAAATATTATTGGATAAAAAAATAATGACATGAAACTTTCAATCTTTTTCTATATAATTGTATAATATTTTTAGCTAAAACATTTGTAATTATACCTTTAATTTTGATCGGGCGATGTGATGTTTATAGGCCAAGAGGCAGCGACAAAAAAAGAGTTTTGTAAAAGCTGATACTTTCAGATCACAGTATTTTAGCCATAGAATGCTGGGGTAGAGTCAGCAGACCAGACTCCGGGACACCTGGTGCTGGCGCACTAGGAAAGGTGTATTTTAATTAGCACCCCCAAAGCTGAAAATTCATCAGTAGACAGTGGATGCAATACAGAACTCGAAACAAATTGTCAGACTGATTAACAATAGTATGCGTGGCGTCAGCATTACTCCCTACTCCCAAAAATGAAGTCCCATTATATTGTGCGGCACATTAGACCGATGCGTAGTAGTTACCGACAAATAATTACCGGCGTATTTGTAGAGTCTTCGTATTGTTAAGCAGTCTGACCATTTGTTTCAAGTTCTTTATTGCATCCACTGTCTACTGACGAATTTTCAGCTTTCTAAAACACTTTGGGGGTACTAATTAAAATTACACCTTTCCTAGTACCCCAGCGCCAGGTGTCCCAGAATCTGGTTTGCTGACTGTTGTCGAAATACTGTCTGCATTCTGTGGTCAAAATACTCTCTATTCTGATCAATCAACTTTTACAAAACTCTTGCATTTTTTTTTGTCGCTGGCTCCTAAACTATTATGGTGGAACTCATATTTAAATAAAACCGCTACGAATATATAAAACTATAATTTTATTTCATTTATAAAATTTGTTCAGCGATTTTTTGAAATTTCGACAGACGGTAATTTTTGAACATTAAATTGTTTCTTCCTCTGCATCTTTTCTTCTATGGGTGTTAGTTTCTTCATAGTCTTTAGCCAATAATTTCCTAGGCAGAATAATGCTGTTATAACGATGGCTATAGCGATCGCTACGACAATAGTTGAGGCGATCTTTATTAATGACGAAATAGCCCAACCAGCGACACTTTGGGGTGTCTGCGGAAACGCAATTCTGAGCCGCTCTTCAATCTGGCAATCGCAAAAGAGCCATTTAATCATTTTTAACACAAATAGATATCGTTTAGAAAAGAAAAAAATCAGAAATGACGTCTATACATTCAAAATTAGTATTGTTCGTAAATTATTGTCTTTTGTCAATGACTTTTTTATTTTAAAATTTTTAAACCTCGGGCCATAGGCGGACATTTTTGAGCTGTGGTTTATTGAAATACCAATTTTTGTAGCTGAGAATTTGATGTGTAAGCCATTCCTTTTTTTTGGACAATAACAATAATGGTGGAATATATATAGTGATAGCACCTATGTAATTTATAAAAAAAAACACTACTAGATTCTATCATTTAATTCTAAATCTGATAGGAACCAGCATCAAACACGCTATAAACAAATATAACAATATAAACAAGATACAAAATTTTGTGTTTTCTTAGTTAGTTTTTAAGATATTAAAAAAACGTAACTTTACCCACCGATATAGGTATTCATGCGTTATTTTTAGAAAACCTAACTTAACCTACCGACTTTTAGGTGTTTGACGCTTATTTATATGCCTAAACCCAGCCGCGGAACTATATAAGGGCTTTTTGGGCTGCAGTCCAGGGCCCCAGGCCCCATTTAAAATAATGGACAATGTCAAACTATCGGCTAAATGTTTTATAAGTTCTTTCCATAAATTGCGATTTAACAAAGGACTTATATTGTGATGAGCAAATAAAGTAAATTGCAGCACAAAAATGCAGAAAGGTTGCTTTATCATTTATATACATAATAACTTAATATGTATAAACTTAAACTTAATAATTCGCAATAAAACCACCCACCAAATTTAAAGGATCTGAATCTATCACCGCACGAAATGTGTTCAAATTTATTCGGACTAGTATAAGTTTGACAGGTAGTTTTTATCGACGATCGTTCGTTTCATATTCCACTCTAACGTATTGCTCTATCTCATTCGCTTGAACTAATTTCAGTTTAATTTCATTATATATGTTGTATGATTTATATTCTGCGTCTATGATTGCATTGATTCTTATATCATAAAGTTCATCTCAACGACCTGGTATTACTGAAATGTTGATTTATGTGTGGTTTGTGTACTTTTACTAGTCCAAATACAACTAAGTGTTACAAATTTCCTTTAAATTGCAGTTGCAATTCTAAAAATATAGTATATCAACTGCTATCCAGGACCAACACCGCTAAATATTATGTTAAATAATCATAGGGCTAGTTTTAGGTAACGGAAACCAGCTAGCAATAGCTTTACTTGCCAGGGCACATAATTTAGCATTTGATCGATGTTTTAAAGTAAAAATAAGCAAGTGCCTTGATCATAACGCAAAAGAAAGTGATGTAAAATCTTAGGAAAAGGTTAACATTTATGTTTTAGGCGCGTTTCCTGGTCTTAAGGCTCCCTTCCGAGTTGACGCGACTAAAAATTTTGATATTTTTGCAATGCCACGCGCCCGATATATACATAAAGATGTATGGGTATACCGTGGCGACAAAATACGTCCCACCGTTGGCAGTGTCCAATTACGAATGACGATTTCGGCTTCGCGCGTTGTCTAATATAGTCGATTTCGCTGTTCAATTATAATATAATAAATTATCAAATGAATAGTTTTTTATAAAGTAAAAATTAGATTACAATAATAAAATAAATTAAGATCACTGTGCTATTTTTTATATCACTCAAAAGTATCTTTAATAAATAGAAGAAAAAAAATGTTTGGCCATAACATTTCTGGAAATTACTTAATTTCAAACATTTTTTTCTTATATTTTTTGTATGGAAGTTCCAAACACTGTCTTGGTACTATGCAAATAGACCATACGTTGGTGTAAATAGTATTTTTTTCAAATATTGAGAATCATCTCTAGGTTTTTCAAAAACTGAAGACAAATCTCGCTCGTTTTTATTTTTTTGGAAAACAGTAACAGAATAAAGATAATTTACACTTAACATGGAAATAATTTACCAATTTCGTTTTGGAGAAATGATAGCTTAAGGACCGGGTTTTTAAAATCCGGCTTGTATTAAAATTATTTTTCGTGTTCTCACAAACAGGCCACAAAATTATGCTTCATATAGCTTTTGGCCGCCACGGCCTCTTAATAGACAAAATTAATACAATAATTGTTTATTCGTTCCGATATCACATTCATTAACAGTTTTTTAAAATCAAATAATAATTTATTTAAAAATAATGTTTTGCTCGGTTGTATATGGTGTACTTTAACTTGATCGTGTAAGATATTATTGATCTTTTTCTTTTTGTTCAGATATTTGAATTTGAATTTTCAATTAATTGTTCTTTTTCAAAAATGTCATATAGGTACCTTGATGATGGCTTAAATCTAAATAGCATTAAAAACACGTTTAATTAATCATTTGTTTTTAACCCCTCAAATGTGAGGCGTCCCTTAAGGGATGCCTTGGCAAAATGTATACAAAATGTATATAAATTTATATAAATGTAAATATAAATGTAAATGTGCGCCGTTTTATAGTAATCCGCTCTATAGTAATGCTATAGCTCTATAGTAAACCCCGCTCTATGTAAATGTAAATGTAAATATAAATTTATATACATTTTGCCGTAGGCAACCCGAGCTAATCGCCATTCATTTGAGGGGTTAAGGACCACCAACAACTTTTTCCAGCAGATAAGGATCTACCTCATCTTTCTTACAAACAGTAAAAAGAAGCGCAGCTGCACTAGGGATATTAGAGGATTGTAGCGTCGTGGTTAAAGAAGTGAAGGGCGTTTAATTGCACCAAAAACGTTATCAAAAATATTCTTTTTCTCTACGATTCTCTTGAATTTTTCTTGTAATTTCTAAAGCGTGTCACAGGTTAATGCAAAAGAGGGAATTACTCTAATATCGATACATATTCTAGATTGTTGATGTTTTAACTTCTTACGACTATATTCACCACGCTGATTCCAAAACTGCAATAATCTTTATTCGGCCTTAATACGGCCTAAATAAATAAAAAGATTATAGGCATTTAAAGAATCGTCAAACACCTACATTTCGTTAGGTTAGTTTTTTAAACTATCTTAAAAACAAAGTAAAAAAATCCCATATTGGGCTTGATTGCGTTTCTTTTGAACTAAAAACCGGAAATTCGTTCATGTGAACGTGACAGAGAAATACGTCAGAACGAATATGAAATTACAGGTTGTCACTTTTCCGCATTAAAACTACCCACTGATAATAAAGCAGCTAAATCTAACACCGCGCGATACGTGTTCAAACTTATTCGGGCGTCTATAAGTTCGACAGGTAGATTTGGTGCGGGAAAATTAACGATAGTTCATTTCATATTCCGTTCTAACGTTTTGCTCTGTCTCGTTCGGTTGAACTAAGTTCCTATTTTAGTTCACGAAGAAACGCAATCGGACCCATTATGTAAATGAATATTTTATGTTCCGGAATATTACGTGTACGAGGTATGTACGTGTATTTCCTATAAGGTTTAGCATTAAAATGATTGAATCTGGTAATGATATCTTTTAATAAATAAAAAGGTGCCGATACTACATACATTCCACCATTATTGTTATTGTCCAAACTAAACTGCATGGTTTCCACATCAAATTATCTGCTACAAAAAGTGATATTTCGGTAAACCTTCTTTTATAACCGATCTTAACCTGTAAGGAAAAACTAAGTAAAAAAACGCACATGGTATTTAAATTTAAAACTTTTATGTCTTGAAATATTGAGTGTCCAAGAGTGTATTTTTTATTTATTTATTTATTTATTGGTCCCCAAAATTTTTTACACCGTTAGCACTTAACATAGATTGTGTTGCTCCTAACTAGGCAGAGCCTGTTCTAAGGAGAACACCAATACAAATGATTAAAAAATACATACTAAAAATAAAAAAAATGAATCAAATCAAGTTAAATTCCAAACTAAAAATAAAAAATTTGAATCAAATCAAGTTAAAATGAAATTCTCACTACACCAAAATAATATTAGAACTATAGACAAGTAATACTAAATAATAATAATAAAAATATATAATAGCAATAATAAATAATCATTTATAATAATAACTAATAATATATAAGAATTAATAAAAATACGTATATAAAATAAATATTTTTATATTTTTTAGCAAATTTTTTTATATATATATATTTACAAATTTAATATATATATATATTTATATATATATTAAATTTGTAAATATATATATATAAAAAAATTTGCTAAAAAATATAAAAATATTTATTTTATGTACGTATTTTTATTAATTCTTATATATTATTAGTTAAATATATATATATATATATATATATATATATATATATATATATATATATATATATATATATATATATATATATATATATATATATATATATATATATATATATATATATATATATATATATATATATATATATATATATATATATATATATATATATATATATATATATATATATATATATATATATATATATATATATATATATATATTAGAAAAAATATATATATATATATATTTTTTAGCAATTTACATAATTTATTGTAATATTAGAGTCCTGACCACCCTAGAACGGGCTAGTCTCAGTTGGGTAACAGAATCAAATAAGCAAAAGGTTTAGCTATTCGGTTCCTGTTATTTTTGTAAGCAAAATAAATGTTTTATAGTAATTAATTCTTAAATATATAAATAGGTACATATATATTTTTTTAAATTTAAAATGTGCCGATACTACATAAATTCTCAAAAAAGTACCATTTCATTGTGGCATGCATACCTACCATTTAATTTTGTCAAGCGCTACAAATCAAGCGTGTTGGTTCACGTTCGTGTGTCGCGATTCGGCATTTAAAGCCGCCTGGAGATGACCTCATACGGTGAATATACTCGTATTAGTTCACATCTCAAACACTTTCGACCAAAAGTCTACCTATTTATATAACGCTGGGAGGAGAGAGATGCCCGTTGCGCGGCTGCTTTGACGCTAACTCCATCATCCGCCTGCTAATTCTTTCAACAACTCATTAGATATCGACTCTGCGTTCGAATATTTTTGTATTCATAGATTAGGCGTTGAATACAAACACGTGTATCTCTTTTTTTTTGCAAGGCTTGTAAGTAGTTTTAAAACGTTTATGAAAAGAGCTGTAAGCAGTTGTTTAATGCTTAGTCGCTTATCTAATAAATCGATCATCGTGTCATTGATATATGGTATACGGTATACAGTATACGGTATACGGCATATGGTATACGGTAGGTATATAATAAACGGTATATGGTATTAGATTGCTCACAGTCATACTAGAATAGACCGCGGGAGTACGAAGGTGGACTGTTAGTAAATGCGATAACTGTATAGAAAGAGATAATTGAGTGTTAGAATAATTATTTTATAATTATATATTTAAATTATTTTTTATTTGAGTATAAAAATTTATTCCTAATCATGCTCCGCGCATGCGCGACTAATAAAGGATAGAGGGGGCTCATATGCAGCGTTCTTATTCTATTCCTCTATAAATTTCTCAGGTTTGTCGCGTGGTCTATTTTAGTATGTCTAAGCTTAAAATCATGGTACGTTTTCCAAATCCATTTTTGACAGCGACATGCTTGTGACGCTGATAGCATTGTCTGACCAAATACTTATTTATTTAGCCACATAATAACATTGATAATTATTGTTTTTTTATTATAAAGGACTGATTAATTATTTAAAAAAAACAATAATTTTACCAAAGATAACAATAATACCATTGACTTATTAGTGCCTTCTATCGCATTTATACACGTGCTGATTGCATCACATAAATAATAAGGAGAGATAAAATTCTATCTATTAGTCTCTCTGAACTTTAAACTTCTTAAATGTTAAGTATTGAAACCTGTATACCAAATTAAAAACCTCTTTCTCCCGTTAGGAAGTCATGGTGTTCCACTCAGGTCAAGTCAGGATAACACCATAGCAATTCCACTACATCAGTCTTCTTTTTTCACCAACTCATTTAGCGTCCACTCTGCTCGACTTTGGAACCAGCTTCCGCGTGCTATTCGTCATGCAACATGCCCTGCTTCAAGGCGTTACTGAAAGAACATTTTCTCCCTCAAAATATCAACTAAGAACCAACCATCTCCCCTCCCCCCCCCCCCCCTCTTCATGCTTCCGTTGGGTTGTTGATTGGATACTTATAAGAACTTTGTAATATCTATCATTTTGTATAAGTAGGTATTTTTATTTTTATTTATCTGTAGTTCCTATGTATCTTTTATTATAATATATATTATATTATTATAAATTATACATTTTTTTTATTTTTTATGTATGTAGGTATATGTATGTCTGTATGGATGTATGTATATGTATGTCTGTATGGATGTATGTATATGTATATTTATGTGTATATGTTTATGTACATATGTGAGCTGTATTGTTACTTTTATTTGATATTACAACGGTTGGCTGTAAGAAATCGCAAAACGATGAGCCCGCCGTTTGTACTAAGTTAAAATAGAATTTAAGTTCTCTTTACCAATGTAATTATTTTCTTTTTAGTACAATAAAGGTATTTTTTCATTTTCATGCAAATAATATAAAAATAATATGAGGTATAATTTAAAATTTCGTTTGCTACTATATTATTATTTTACATCGTATATGTGGGGTCAGAGCGCCATTTAGCTCCGCCATACTGTTATACTACGAAAGTCGCCATATGAAACATATTAGCAATTTTAACTATGATTTAAAAATTCGTTTATTATTATATTACTACTAGCTGCGCCTCGCGGTTTCACCCGCGTATTGATGGAAAATTGTGATAATGATGATAGAAAACTATATATTTTTATAAATTATAGCCTATGTGTTATTCTGATATAAGCTATATTGTAAAGTTTCATCAAAATCGATTTAGCAGTTTTTGCGTGAAAGAATAATAAATATCCATACATACATTCTTACAAACTTTCGCGTTTATAATAATAGTAGGTTTCAATTTCAATATAGAATACCGTATAGGTGTGTTTAGGTCGACACCTATAGAAGGCCGCCATACTGTCATACAAGGAACACCGCCATATTGAACATAAGAGAAGATTAATGAATGTTTGGAGCTGTGAGTGCCATGTACACGTTGCGTTTCGTAGTAAAATCCTAGGTGCCAAATCGTGGTACGGCGTTGGGCAATCTAATACGCTATATAACTAATGATCGTAGGTATGCTAGGGTACACATGGGAAGCAATAAGCTAAGGCACAGTATCAATATTATGTACTTTTATGTCACTTTTTGAAAGCTCTAGTTGAAGTTGAATTTCCATCGTCATTATCCTGCAATAAATAAATAAGTGAACTGTGCCACCGCAGACAGCGACCAAATCTGGTTGTCAAACAATTATCCGTTGAGTATGATACGACCAGATCTGGTTCCGCTCGGCGCGCGCGCTTTCGAACTCTTTTTTTACCATCGAAAGCATTTTGTCTCTTTCATGCGTATGGCAGATCGGTACAGAATTAAATTCTCTCTGTTATCATTCCCAGCAGCAACTGCGCAGTCCATGTGACATATTATTACGGAGCGCGGCAAATCGAACATCCGCCTTCACGAAACGTCAAATCCGCCGGTGCGCGTGTCGGCATTTCGGAAACGGTTTTCGTGTAGATTTCGGTGTGTTTTTGAACGAATCGTAAGTAAAACCATTTCTACAACATCATATCGTCCCACTAAACTGATTAGATGTACCATTTATCGTGTATATAAAGTATTTCGGGTCTTTGAATGTCGCGTCGCAAATGCCAAAGTCGACCATTGTTTTTTCACTTCTTTGACGTTCTCATATTTATTCATAATTATCTAATTGTTTTACAAAATGATATTTCAATATTCTATATTCAAAATTTCAATGCAATCATTGTGCAGTTGTTCTTTTTATGATTGGTGTAGTAGTTTCGTAGTTATAGTACTTTAAGTCGAGCGCCGTCGATGTCGCCGAAAATCTTGCAAAAGAGGCAAATGCATCCATGAAAATACCCATTTACTCCAAGGGTTAAAATACAATTTACCGAATATAAACAATTGTGCACATTTTCAAGTTTAAAGAATGAGAGGTAAATTTAAACTAATTTAACCTAATTTGTAATTCCAAATAATCTACAATAAAATGAACAATTAAAATATCAAAGATACTTTCCAGTAGCAAGAAACTGATGCCAAAAGCTGTTGCCAGTGATCCTATTTTAATGTCACCAAACTAGGCTATGGCCTGTTCCAAGGCGAACATGTAATTTTGTCCTAATAACCGAGGTGGTAAAGTAAACGCGCTAAAAAGGGATGAAGACGAATATATACATGTTGACCCCCCCTCCCCGATACGATTAGGACCATTTCCAGACTAAAGTGTTTGTGTTTGCGTGTCTGTCTGCTGTGTATATTCCTCCATGATAGCCCCCAAACACTTCAACGATTGAGTTGACATTTGACATGCAGGCATCATAATAATATGGTCATGGAAAGAGTTCAAAAGATTGTAGTTGAAATCGGTTCACCAGAGGGCGCGCTAGTCATACTTTAATCTCGAAAAATTGGACTCAGACACTTAAAATTTGGTACACAGGTGCCTTGCTGTTGCGAAATCACATTGTGAAATTTTGGAAAGTCCGCCATAAAAATGTATGGAGGAATCGAATATTTAAATTTGCGTTGTCGCGCGTTTTAACTTCGCGAGCGTACGTTTAAAATTGTTTTTTTTATTGAGTTTTGTCGCCCGCTCGCAATTCGAATGTTTTTACGGTGATGCGCGCTTGCGATTCGATTTTTAAATTGATTTATAAGACATCCTTGGCTAGTTTCCGTGAAAGTCTTGGGGTGACAACAGATTTTTTTCGAAATATGTGTATAATCTATATAAGCACTAAGCAAAGTAAAGAACATTTTAAATTTGAAAGAATATATACACTAATAGTTATTATTAATACTTATTAGCTGGACAATCAAAGTAAAGTAATATTCAAATCACTCGACAAACATAGAATCGATACAGAAATGTAGGATTGCGAGGAACTAGAATTGTGAAGGAAGGTATTTATTGTCTTTGTGTCTATCTTTTCCACTTCTTTCAACCATAACATATTCAGTATATTCTGGATATTTTTGCTTATCTTTGACATAACGCCAGTACGACCTAAAAACAATAAAAAATTGAGTCATGCGTCTTCCGTCCCATGTTTTCGTTTACTCAGTGTTGAGAATATACTTCAGGAATGTATGAAAGACGAGTACAATAGAATCGTTATTTAAAAAAAGGTATTTGAAGTGGCTGATGTCAGTGGAGATACGTGTAATCCTCCCCCCCCCCCCCCCCCCCCCACGCCCCCTGCCCCTCCCCCTGTTACAATCGGAAGGTTAACAACATCTTCAAGCTTTCAATGTGTACTCGTAACTGTCATCTTAATATAGAGAAAAAAATATTGGCAACACCGTTATTTTGACTTTTTTATGTTCCTGAAAAGAGACGATTATTTACTTGAACGTAGAAAATAAAATAAAAACAATGTCGATTAATCTGTAGGGCAAAGCAAGTATTTTGTGATATATTTTAATCATACCTACGCGAAAACGAGTCAAAAAGAATGAAATGAAAAAATTTCATAATTTATGTAGTAAGTAAGTATCTATTCAAAATATCTTTTAAAGTATGCACATTAATATGTATTTTTACATTTGTTTACGAGTAATCACGAAGGGAAAATATCATAAAACGCTTGTTTTGCGTTACAGAATTTCCCTCAATATCTGTTTTCTTCCGTGTTATTTTCCATTGCAAGCATAACCAAAAAATAATTGAGACAATTTCATAGTAGAATCACCCGGTAAATCCTTCGAAACTTTTATCAAACGTTTAAGAGCTATTCCTCAGAAACAAACTATTTTCGATATTCCACCTGTAAAAGTAATCACATTTTTGCCCCGACAGTAGTTTCGCCACAAGAAATAAATTATTTCGATGCAAGTACAAAGAATGCGAATATAAACTGTCTGAGATAAGACATTATATTTAGAAACAAACAAAAATATAAAATCGAAGACTATCGCGGTTGTTTGACATTATAAATAGGATAGAAAACGAATTTACCGCGTGAAGTTTGTAGGACCCGACGTTTCGGTGACGTTGCAGCCGCCGTTGTCTAGGGTAGACTCAGTCTACCCGTCTACCAGTCTACCCTAGACAACGGCGGCTGCAACGTCACCGAAACGTCGGGTCCTACAAACTTCACGCGGTAAATTCGTTTTCTATCCTATTTATAAACAAAAATATCTCAAAATACTCACTGGAGGAGTCGCCCGCCAGCAACGTTACAAATTAATTAGCATCAAAATACATTAGAAGTTACAACAACTAAGATGAATTTTAGGGCTGACTATAAGATATTTTCAGTGATAGATTTCTGTTTTCAAAAAGTGATATTTTTGACAGTTTGATATTGAAAGACAATCAATTGTAAAGGCAAAGAAATCAAGATCAATTCCCTGTTTTACCGAAATTCGAAAAAAGGAGGAGGTTATCAGTTCGGTTGTATATATTTTTAATGTTTGCTACTTCAGAACTCTGTCATTTATGAACCGGTTTAAAAAATATTTTTTTATTTGAAAGGATTACTGTATTGATTCAGATTGGTCATTTTCTAATAATATGATATCATAATATCATAACATATCTAAATCCTGTTCTGATGATGGGATCCATGAGGAATTGAGGGAACTCCTCGAATATTATCATGTGAAGTTGAAAATTTACATGTTGGTTCAGTTTCGATGACAATGCATTTTTTATGGCAAGAATGACCTGATTATACACCTAGGGATGGCTCCCGACGAGGTGACTCGTCAACGGTCAACAGCACAGACACGATATTTTGTATACGCATTCAGTTATGATAGCCCAATCTAAGTTTTACCATGACATGGCTGATGCACCCAGGGTTGGCTCCTGACGAGGGAACTTCTCAACGGTTCACCGCACAGACACGAAATTTTGTATACGCATTCAATTATGATAGCTTGTTTTAAGTTTGACCGTGAAAGGGCTGCAGCACTAATTTTTAAAAAATGGAGTCGGTTTTTTTGTTGTTAAAAATTTGTCTATATAAAACAAACTTAGATACTTTTCCAGATAAATAATTTAACGCCTTCGCAAACATGTAGTTTAATAATAGTATTTTCAGCACGCAATTACTGAATCCATTATGCAATTATAGAATCCATTAAGTAAACAATTAAATGGAATATTTTTAAAGATATACGTATAAAACATCAAAATCGTTAAATATATCACTCGTAAAAATACAAGTCTAAATGGTGTAACAGATAAATTAGCGGTAGCCTTAGAGAATTTAAAAGGTATTACTTAGTATTCTACAGCTAGTTTGCATGTTACACGCAATAGCTGCAGTGAATAATAATATGCAACGGCAGTTATCATAGTCCGTAATTACAAAAATTAACTCAAGGGTAAAATCGAAACTCGAGATAATGTAAATTGCAATTAAAAATGGATGGCAATATGCTCGTAATTAAACAAATAAACTATTTCATTTTGTATACAACTAATCATCAAAAATGGGCGCACTCCATCGCAAGAAATAACCATGCACTAACGGACACTCATTTCGATAATAAAGTTTTAACGTGCTGCTTAATCGTGTTACTTGCTATGGTGATTTGGCATCAGTGACTGAATAATAAACAACAGTTTCGTCAGACGCCGTCAAAACAACATGGCCGCCACAGACTCTCAACATCGACCCGCTCTTTTTGGTAAACCCAAACAAATTTTAATGGGAATATCTGACCATTGGTTTTTACCAAACAAAGCATATTCTCGCCAATGGATTTTGCACCATTTTTGACCACAACTAGGGTTGTCGACTACAGCGGGCGAGCCCGTCACCTCGGGAAGTTTTAACGATTGGTCGTTCTATCTCCCTGGGAGATAGAACGACCAATGAGCGCAGAAGACTTTGACAGAACAGTCCACCGTCAAGCGCCGCCACAAACCCGTAAGAGGCCAACGCCTAAACCGCGAGATAGCCAGGAGTGTTACCCAGCTGACTTACACTCATGCCCTTACTTCCAATTGCGACCAGATTACTCCAGTCTCTCGATTGGTTACATTTTGACCACAGCCAATCAAGACTAACTGGCAGCATACATATGAGATTCTACTTACAGCAAATTATTCTACTTACAGCAATTCAGGTTTATATGGTGTTCCCAGCAAGGCTTTCATTTGAACATAGGTACTGTAACTGTACAAGGTAAACTTAACAAATAAATATATTAAAAAGAATAAAAGACACTAGTGCAGTTACAGAAAGTAAACTATTGTATTTTAGTACGGTTTTTTATGAAATATTTGTGATTTATGTATTTACTCATATGAATACATGTATCTTTTCGAAATGTACTCAACCAGACCTTTCATTTGACACTAAACACGATATATTTTTTATTTATTGCCACTTGGGCATTTGGACATTTAGAAAACTACTTACCTAATATTTGGACAGGTAAGGACACTATAAAAGTCGAGATGACATAATGATTCTAAGAATACTACACACTTCTTAATCTGTCTAAGCGTTTAGAAGTTATGTTGGAATAAAGAAACGGAAAACATACATACATGAACCCTAAACACATTACACTCCTATTTGTTGGGCAGTCGAATAATGAATGGAAGATTATTTAAAGAAAAAAAGTATGTTTCATCATTACCACATACTGTTTTGTATTTTATAATTAAGACTAAGACCATGTGTATTTTGTAATTTTATAATTTTCTAAAATGTCGAAATGGAATAAATTCTGAAGATTCAAATACGGTCATTTCGGATATTATTTTGTGGAGTGTGATAATGAACCATTTTGCATAATTTATTTTGCTAAATTAGTTTTCCAAAAACTTATATTCGTTACTTTTACCGTACAGGTTTTATTCTTGGCGGCCGTGAAGAAGAAGAACAAAAAAATAATCTGTCGAATGACAACTGTTATAACCCAACCAACACGTATCACTGTGAATTATATCGAAAACGCTGCTCCCCTAGCCCCAATTGGCCGATATCGGCCACAACACGATTCAGCGTGATGGCCCCGTTATAATTTAATTTGTTTTATTTTATTATGTTTTATATGTTTTATTTTAATTATGGGTACAGTAATTAATGTTTTGGTGAGACAGTGTCATAATTCAATTTTTTTACTAATTTTTACTAAAATTTTATGGGACATCAACTTGTCAACCGGCTGAGGGGCCGAGGCCTGAAGGGTTAACGAGACCAGTTAAGGAATCCCATGACACTCGGGATGACATGCGATATTAACAATACCACACACTTTTTAATCGGTTCAAGCATTTAGAAATTATGGTGGAATAGAGAAACGGAAAACATACATAGATAAACATACATACATACTTGCGCCGAGATTTTACAATCTGATCAATATGGAAATAAAAATCAATTTGACATTGAGGGAATTCAAAAATAAATTAAAGAAATGGTTATCGAATCATGACAGACTAACCATACATCAAATGTTGAAATAATAGTTTAATAAAACTTGGGTGCACAAATATAAACATATTTTCAAACATGTATATTGAATATATTTTAACATTGAACTAACTACCAATAATTATTTGACTTTGTTATATATTATTTTGACAATGAATTGTACTTTTTTTGACTAGATATTTTCATATTAAATCCTTTATTACTTAACATATATTAAATATTAATGACTGTTTCTTTCTTTTCTCACATATAATTTTATTTATATTATTTAATCGAATTTTATATTATTGCCGATTTTATAATGGAATTGCATTTTATTTATTATATTATCTTTTAATATTTTTTTAATATAATTATTTTTTTACTTCTTTTTTTTGAAGACCAAATTTTAGGGCAATTTAGTGTTATTAGCTTCTTACTAAAACTTGTACATCTGTAAGCAATCAAGCAAACTTGATTGTAATATTAGAGTCCTGTCCACCCTAGAACGGGCTAGTACCAGTTGGGTGACAGAATCAAATAAGCAAAAGGTTAAGGTTTTGCCATTCGGTTCCTGTTATTTTTGTAAGCAAATCAATGTTCTATAGTAACTAATTCTTAAATAAATAAATAAATAAACCCTAAACACATAACACTCTTTTTTGTGGGCAGTCGTGTAAAAGTATGTATAGGTCCTTTGTGGAATTTACCATTATTAAGAAGTATTTTATAATGTCTAAGCATTTATTCATAACATTTCAATAACATTCATAACTTTCATTCTTTCATTCATAACATAACATTCATAACATTCATTTATAACATTTCAATATAGATAGGTATCTTCATTAATTACTGGAATAATTTTGAAGTCTTAAGCGTATCACTCGTCGTGTTTTTCCTCCTTCCGCCATATTTAAAACAATGGCATGACGTAAAGGTGGTCTTGTCCGCGTGGGGGTGGGTGCGTCGACGCGTGGACGAGTCCATAGCGTTACGTCAACTGCTCCGGATTTAAAACGGATGGATAAAAATAGCGTTTGTTTGCGGAGCTGTCATTTTGACTTTTCGCCGACCGGCTTCGCATCGGGCGCGCGCGGCGTGCGAGGACTTATCTATATACGAGTACAAACGACATTAATATACGGCGTTTAGTTAAACGCTGCTTTAACCCATAACGAATATGTGATTATTAAAACAACATAATGTCGTTACGCCTTTTAAAAAACGCTATGTTGCAGTTTGGCCACTAAGTCCCATGTGTATAGGGTCGATCAAACGCAAGGGTCAACACTCATCCGGCGCCCTCCACGCAGAAGTGTGAGCCCGAGTAGGACTCTGGCCTGCGGGCCAGTCTCCCCTAGGAGTCAACTTTCGGACGTTCCTATACGGTTTGTGCACCGTGCGGCGTCAGTCAATTGATTGTGCAGTCAATCGACTGACAGCCGGGGGAGCCTGAAAACAGTATTGTTTCCTATCGAGCAAAGGTAGTTGTTAACCTTACGGCAACTGCTCTTGAAACGACCATTCGGCCGCCGTCCACCGACCAAACGACCATTCGGATACCGGGTGAAAAGCCAGGCAAAGGATGCCGTGGTCCGCGATAGATTCGGTAGACACCGTATCATCGCTACGTAAGGGAGAGGCCGCTCAAGCGACCTCTATCCTGTAACCAGTCAGGCTGTAGGAGGTATCTTTATGGTAATTCCAGACGGAGATATGCTGCCAAACTGGTAGCCATGGTGCGAGGTGGCCTCAATGCGTAACCTTCCTAGTGCCTCGCCGTAAGGCGTTGAATACTGACGGTAGGTTTGTATCGTCCCTACAGGTCACCTTACGGGAGACAGAACGATCATATATCGTTAAAACTTCCTGAGGTGGCTGGTTCGCTCGTTATAGTTGGCAGCTCCAGATGTGCACTGGGTTAGGCAGCTAATGGCACATGTGCAGTTGTGCCACTAAGACCCACATCTCGTTTTTAGAGTCGACTCAACCTACGGTGCAGCTCTTATCCAGTGGCCTCCTTGAATGAGTGCCTACCTCTGCAAGTAGTCTGTGTCCCAGGATATCATGTTGGTGGATCGATTTTCCCTATCGGATCGGCCCTCGGACGCTGCTGGCCTGTGTGCGCACCGTTTTTTGTCAGTCGACTGCCAGCCGGCTGTTCTGCCAATTGAATGTTGCACTCCGGCAAACAACTGGAGGAGTCGGGAAACGATATACGGTTTCCTTATCGTGGATTCTTTCATATTCCACTCTTGAAATGACCACTTAGCTACCTGATCCGGTTCAGAGCCGGAGTTCAGAGCCGGTTAAAAGATGCTATGGTCCGCGATAGATACAAGCTGAATCACCGCTGATCATACGGCAGGTAGAGGACCGCGCAAGCAACCTCGAACCCGTTTGAAAATGTCACGAAACCAATTAAAATTTATCAAGGCTACGATAATATGATTACAAATTTTCAAAATAATTTTACAAATATTTTTAATAATTCTATTTACTTTATATTCCTCTTCTTCTTTTTAGGATGCCTCTCCAACTAGTGAAGGTTGGCAGTCAGATATACATACTTATTCTTGCCCTTCCCCAGGCAAAACAATTCGGCGACACTAGTAATCCTGGTCCATTGTCGAATGTTCCGCAACCAACTTACGATTTCCGCCTACGGCCAGGTCTCCTCTTCCCTGTAACATCATAATGAGTTGCAGGAGTTTGTGTTATGCAGCTTTGCGCTGCTTGATGGTCTGCCAAAGCTTGTTTTTTGCCGACACGCCATAGAACTTCCTCATTGGTGACTCTCATTGGAGTCCGAGATATCGCCATCATGCGTCTGCATGCTCACATTTCGAATGTTTCTATACGTTTCCTGAGTTTTTCGTAATAGTCCAGGCCTCACATCCGTATAGAAGTATGGGCCATATGTAGCACTGGAGAAGACGTATTCGAAATGCGATTTTCACGCTTCACGATTTTCAGACTTTCCAAAAGCGCTGCGTGCAATTTCGACGCCTGTCTTGACCTCCACTTCACTGTCCCAGTTTTGTATCCCAATTTTGTAAATTACATTACAATTTAACAATTTATAAATAGGATAGAAAACGAATTTACCGCGTGAAATTTGTAGGACCCGACGTTTCGGTGACGTTGCAGCCGCCGTTGTCTAGGGTAGACAGTCCTACAAATTTCACGCGGTAAATTCGTTTTCTATCCTATTTATAATGTCAAACAACCGCGATAGTCTTCGAATTTAACAATTATTACTATTTTACAAATATCAACCAATTTTTTTAACATTTTACCTCATAAATAAGTATGTTACTATTAGGTATGTGGTCGTATAATCGTAAAGTCGGTACGTTTTACCGACTTCAAAAAAAGGAGGAGGTTATCAAATCGGTTGTATCTCTTTTTTATTGTTTGTTACCCCAGAACTCCGACATTTATGAACCGATTTGGAAAATTCTTTTTATATTTGAAAGGATATGTGTACTTCCAGATTGCTCCCATTTTAATCAAAATATTGTTCTGATGATGGGATCCATCAGAAATTGAGGGAACTCCTCAAATATTATCATATGAAGTTGAAAATTAACATGTTGGTTCAGTTCCAAAGACAACGCATTTTTATGGTAAGCATTTCCTGATTCTACACCCAGGGTTGGCTCCCGACGAGGGGACTCATCAACGGTCAACAGGGCAGACTCGAAATTTTGTATACGCATTCAGTTATGATAGTCCTTTCTAAATTTCACCATGACATGGCTGCTGCACTCAGGGTTGGCTCCCGAGGAGGGGACTCCTCAACAGTCAACAGCACAGACATGAAATTTTGTATATGCATTCAATTGCGATAGCTCGTTCTAAGTTTTACCAAGAAAGAACTGTGGCACCCAGGGCTGGCTTCCAACGAGGGAACTTCTCAACGGTCAACAGCACAGATACCAAATATAGTACACGCATTTAATTATGATAGCCCGTTTTAAGTTTCCCCATGACATGGCTGCTGCACTTATTTTAAAAAATGGAGTCGTTTTTTTATTTTTTATTTTGTCTATTATATCATATCATCATCATATTATATACCATATTATTATATCCTATACCATATATCATATACCATATATACCATATATCATATCATATACCATACATCAAACTTTATCGCTCTACTTTTGTATTTAAAATTTTCCTTCTTTCTTTAAATATTTCTTAGGGAATTCGCGAAATTACACCAATTTTTAAAATGTGCAAAGGGGAACTGCATACAAAGAGAGTCATTAGGATGTAGTATGTGCCTGCTTCTCGACTCTTGAAATGCAGCTAACGAGGTCGGTAGCCGTATTTCCATCACTCCTACCCGATACAATTGCTTGAGTATCTTCTTTCTCGTTCGTCAAGGATATTGTCCCATTCACTCATTAATTTTGCAACATTGTTAAAAAAATCAAGTGTAACACAAAAGGTCCAATTAGTTAAAAGTGAGCCATTTAAATCTTCGTAAGACTACCAAGATAATTTGTTATCTAATTCTATATCTGGATATACTGGATATAAGCCGTATTACAAATTTACCGCGTGAAGTTTGTACAACAAGAAAAATATAAAGATTTAATACATAAAAATACGCATGTTTCGACATGGATTACGTTTATATTTCGGGCTGTGGTCCATACGTATGAATTAACATGATGCGAAACAGTGTTGGCGTGACGGTAGTTACCGTGTCGTAATGTTCGAACATAATGTTATTCCATTACGTTGCGACCTTGGGATCTCGCTTCTAATATGACAGCATGAAGTAGGATACGTACGGATATAGTCGAACACATGAATCATGTTGAAATTACAGTAGGTATACTGTTATTTCCGTATTGACCGTACGAAAAATGTAGATACATATAATTGAGCAATAGAGTTTCAACAAAATTCCTTGTAACTCAACAAAATTACTATTGAAACATCGTTATTCTGTATAAAATCGTAATATCAAAATGGTAATGTAAAAATCAATCCATTATTTTTCTCAGCGTATAAACAAGATAAAACTAATTTACGGCGTTTCGGTGGCTGTCAATCGTCATCCGTTGTTCTGCTGGTAGGCGGCAAACTGTTGCTGTTACTACGCAGATTATAACGGTGGTGGGACGCCGGATTCGGCATGCGTAAATTTTGAAAATCCGCCGTGCACATAACACTCACTTTATCTTGTGTTACGTACTTACGCTCGGCGATAGCCATTAAGAACATTTTAAGAAGAGGGTTCCACGTAGTAGAGAGTTTGAAACCGTCGTGTCTATTGAAATTCAGGGTTCTTCTCATTTTATTGGCTTCCCGGATCACGCCGGGAGATTCAAATTTTTCTTTGGATAGCACAGTGGGATTTCGAAACTGCACCCAGTAGTTAATTCCGCTATCCAATATTTTCTCGCTGAACGTTTGATGTGTTCCATCAGTCGAGTGGCTATAGGCATCGCTGGCTAACCCAGAGCTGCATTCGATTTTATACACACCCAGCGTTGGCAGTGGCAATCCTTTACAAGCCTCAGAGATCCAGCTTTATTTTGGGTCGGTTTTAAGATCGTTTTCATATCGAATTAGCTAAGGCTCAGTCTGATTTTAAATGAATGGGAAACGCATCGATGTCGAAGCGCACCGAAGATTTAACTGCTTGGAAATACTTTAGTCGCTCGTATTCGAATGCAACGTTGTGTCAAAATTTCAAGTCAATCGACCGACTACTTTTCGGGTTTTTAGCTGTTTTTTTTATAAATAAAGATTTGTTTAGCATCCTATTTATTTGATCTATATGAATGACAATTCATATAGATCATTGACGATTCATTTAGATCCTATTTCTATTATTAGGTAGGCACTTATTAATTATATCTTGACTATTTTTATTTGCAATATAATCACTATGACATTTTATTTTACTTTTTGACAATCGTCACATTTTTTTGTTATTTTTGACAATACATTTATTAATTTTATACCAAAAAAAAACCTTTTTTTTATCGGTATTTTAAAGAATTAATTATGTTCATTATAACCTTCTTTTTTTCTCATTACATTATTCATTATATTCAATGTAATAGAATCACTACTTATTGAGTTATTTTCTACATATCTTACATCTCTAGATCTTAGTTTCTACATATCTTACTCTGTGTTTTTTATCTGGTAAACTAAATGGTGAGACTCGATTTAATTCTACAATATTACCTTTTTTATTCTTACGAGGAACCTTTCATGTTTTGATTATTAATAGAAGAATTTGATCATTATTGAAGAATTCAATCATATCACGGCCAAATGTAACGGTAATACAACCGTCTGTACAACTATGTATTAGTTTTTAGGACAATAAATTATTTGATTTCATCAAATTCATATAGATCATCTATGAATAAGAATTCTCATGATCTGCTCGTCTTGTGAGTTCGACTGTATTTCCGAAACTATTTATCACATTTTTTCACGTAACGCTAAATACTTTACGCGGTAAATTCGTTTTATCTTATTTATACTGTCAAAGAACTGCAATAGTCTTTGACTCCATATTCGTATTTCCAAAGTCCACATTCCTTGGCAAATACCTATTTTTCTTTTTACATGAACCTCAGTCTTTAAAGATTTAGATAAATAAATTATTCGATTCCTAAATTGATATAGTAGGTCGTAATGGTCGTGGACATATTTAACGCTGTCCTCATTCCATGCATAAGTATACAAACCTACTGGTCCCTCAGATCGATAAGAATTAGATTACTCACAGATAATAAACATGCCATTATTCGATCAGACTTGACACATTTCAAATAAGTTTAACGTCGTGAACTGAATTCGGCATAACTGGATAAAAGGAATAGAGGTAGGGGAGAGTTGTATAAAATCGGGTAGGCGAGTCAAGCCGGGTAACTCGTTATTTCTGAATCTCTTTGTAAATTACGTAGCTTTTAACGCCGCTACTTCTTCTCCGTCGTTCCCTCATTACTGAGGATCGTGGCCACTAGACAACAGTTTGCCTACGAGGCTTCATCACTTCGACCTGTCTTCTGAATAGTCTTCTACCTGTCTTCTGGTCGCAGATTGCATTGACCCTTTTGTAACTTCTTTGATGAGGTCGTTCCATCTGTCCGGTGATCTGCCTCTGCTTCTTCTACAGTCGCCACAGTACAAAGCCGCTACAGTCTGCTACAATTTTAATGACTAAAAACGAAATAAATGATTTTTGAAAATCGTACTTCTCTGAATTTGTTTTTTACTTTTGTATCTGTTCCCCTACAAAAATAGAGAAAGCGCCTAATCCGGTGGTATAGATGTTATATAAACGTTTATATGACTGCTATATTACCAGTTCTTGGGACTAAATGCTGAAGCGATAACGTTTCCGTGACCTTTATATAGTCAATTTGTGCTATTTGAGAGTGACCTTGATTCTTCTACTGTCACGCAGTGAAACTCTAAGCATAGCTCTCTTCATGGCTCGTTGCGCGACTCTGAGCTTGTGTATGAGGTCAATAGTTAGCGGCCACGTCTCAGTCCCGCTTTTAATCAAACCAACATCTTAAAATATACAATTAGTAAAAAACACAGCCGGCACCGACCGCTTTACTATACCTTTAGCTATCAAAAACAACTTGCGAAATTGGATCGCATTTAAATAGCCGCCGCAGAGAAATGTCGAAAGCGTGAAAATTCACGACTCGAAGCAAGGATGCGTATATTTGGTGGCGTGACGTCGGTCGAGTTTTCTTTTTATTTTGCATACTAATTGCGTGCATTGGAGCTTCCTGAAATGGTGGCGCGATGCGGATTAATATTTCATTCCGTATATGTATATGTTTATTTATAATACGTACTTGTATATCTACGTGGATTCTATGTATTATGAAGCCAGATTTCCTGCGCGTGTTTTAGTTTCCCGGCCCACCAACCGATGAGGAGAAAAAGTATTGTTAGGGCGCAAAATAATTTTTCGAGTGGAAGACGGAGATATCCATTTGAGCTCCCCTGAGACGATTAAGACATTTCCATATGGAAGTCTGTCTGTGTGTCTGTCTGGGGGCTAACAGGCCCATGATGAGGTGGCCACGATGACCCATGTGTTCAGGGTCGGTCACACTCACGGGTCAACACCCATCCGACGGCCTCCCCGCATGGGGTGCGAATCCTGGGTAGACCACTGGGTCAACCAGTCTCCCCTGGGAATCAAACCTCTGGCGCCCCTGGACGGTCTGCACACCGTGCGGCGCAAGCCAATCGATTGTGCTCTCCGACTAACAGTCGGGGGAGTCTGGGAACTGTATTGTTTCCTACAGAGCGGGGGTGGTTGTCTTCCTTACGGCGACTGCTCTTGAAATGACCATTGGCCATCCGATCCCGGTTCAGAGTCGGGCAAAGGACGCCTTGGTCCGCGATAGATTCGGCGTACACCGTTTCACCGCTTCGTAAGGGAGAGGACCGCGCAAGCGACCTCGAACTCGGAACCAATCGAGAGACCGGAGAAATCTGGTCACAATTGGAAGCCAGGGCGCGAGTGTCGGCCCGCCAGGTAACATTACTGGCTATCTCGCTGTAAAGGCGTTGGTTTCTTGCGTGTTGTGACGTAGCTGGACGTTTGATTGTTCTGTACAAAGTCTTCTACGTTCACTGCAGGGCGATAGAACGAAAAAATCGTTAAAACGTCCTGTGGTGACGGGCTCGCCCGTTGTAGTTGACACCGCAAGTTGTGTGTCTGTCTGTCAGTATGTCTGGAAATATTCCTCCACGATAGCACCCAAACGCTTAATCCAATTTAAGGTTTTTTTAAAGGTTTAATACTTTATTCATTTAATTTTTGTACATTTAGCCCCATTGTTATCAATGTTATAAGTAACTCGAAAAATTTGAATACCGAAATGCAGCTAATGCTCATTGCCCACCTAACTAGGACTAAACTGTCCCATATCTAGGCGGGCCAGAGTGAATAATTAAAATAAGTAATACAACTTATGTAACAATTAGCCTAATTACCGTAAAAAACTTTTTATTTTTATAATTAATGAATGTACTTAATTAATATTAAATAATATATAATAATAAATAAATAACACTATAATTTAAATCAAAAACCTCAATTAGTAAGAATAATACATTGTAGGTAATACAATATGGCAAATACACATATACGTAAATACGATTTCAATAAATAATAAATGATATATTGTATAAACATATTTATAATTTAATGAAGTATAGAAATACAATTATAAAAACAGTGCTAAAAAATATGAAATAATATAAATAAAAATATGATATGATATAATATTAATATATGCATAATAATTTGTATATGAATTTATATATGCATATAATATATGCATAATAATTGATTTGAGGTTTGGCATGCAGGCATCTTTTAGTCATGGCAAGAGTTGAAAAGGTTGCGATTAAAATTAGTCCAAAAGGGGAGGGGGCGCACTAGTCATATTTCAATCTCGAAAATCGGTCTTAGACTAAGACTTGAAAATTGGTACACAAATGCCTTATCGGGCCGAAACCACATTATGAAATTTCGGTTGAAATATCTCATATATAAGCTACACTAATAATATTTTAATTTCGCCATACATTAACCAAATATTAATGCCATCGGTTGACGTTTGGCCCAACCGCACTTATAACCGATCAACTAACCGCGCTGGCCGAGGTGGTTGCAACGGAAGCCAACCGAGTTCGTCCGCCGGCCGAGAGAGGGCACTCATCGATTTTATTTATGAAATTAATATTCAGGTGAAATCAGGCTTATTGGCGGAAAAGTCTTGTGGTGGTACAACCGATTTATTATTTACAATATCTACTCGTATACCTAAGTTGATTTTGGGCCCGATTGCGTTTCTTTGTGAACTAAAACTAAAATTAGTCCAAGCGAACGAGACAGAGCAATACGTTAGAGCGGGATATGAAACGAACGATCGTCGACAAATACTACCTGCCGAACTTATACTCGTCCGAATAAATTCGAGCATATTTCGTGCGGTGTAAGATTTGACCTTGGCGGGCAGTTTTAATGCGAAAAAGTGACAATCGGTCATCTCACACTCTGCTCTAGCGTATTGCCCTGTCTCGTTCACACGGACTAATTTCCGATTTTAGTTCACGAAGAAACGCAATCGAGCCCTTTATGTATTATAAAGCTGGGTCTCTCGTGTTTTTTCGAAACAATACACAAAAACATCGAAACAAAGTAGCGTGGCTATGCGCGTTTATGTAAGCAAATACAATGTTATTGTTTTCTAACGCATGTTGGAAAACACGGGTGAGGAGGGGAAGGGTTTATTTCATTTTCCACCGCCACGCGCACAGTGCACATCTCTCAGTCAACACGTTTTTGAGGTTATACTCATATTACCTCGTGAGCACATTGTGAGAAAAAAGGAGGATGAATTTGAATAGAGATACTGTTATTTTCTATTTAAACTTAACCAGAGAGAGAGAGCAGTTATCTGGGACCAGCCCCAGATCTATGGGGAACGGCAAATCAGGGTACCTGCCACGGGCGGCAAAAATTAAGGGGACGCCAGGACGCGAACTATCGATTGTTCATTTGATTTTGGAACTCAATCTAAGGGTAGAATATACAGGGCAGAAAGGGACGGGTCTACGAGAGGAGAGCCGAATATACCTCAACGGCCTTCAAGCGATGGTCGGTATTTATGTGACTGATTAGGTGTACGAGTAATTATCGTTGGTTTTCTTTGATAATAACTATTGTTTCACAAACGAGTCACTATTAGTTGATGTGGTAATATATTCTTTTGTGGAAGGAAAGTTCGACGTGTAAAACTGTAGCAAGATTAGATATCAGTAATATTCCCTGGAACCTAAGGATTGGAGATGTGTGTACAGTCTGGCTTGAGCGTTGTCTAGGCTGCTTGTATGTCTTCTATATTAACGTCAAACATAAGGAACGTTATTAGCGAATAGGTAATACAGAGTGCAAATTTATTTAACGGTTCTTATTCCCCAGTCACAATAAATCTCAGCCAGTATATTCATTTTGTGAGTTTTTAAAACCATCAAATGCTGTAGGGAAAGGGAGCCAATGTAAATTTTTGCCCCAGCTCAGAAAAATCATAAATCCGGGGCTTTCTGGGACCCAAAGTGCCGAGAATACAGATATAAAAACATAACGCTATTGAAGAAATAGCACTGTTGATAGCGAATGTTTTCGTGCAGCTTAGGCCATAAGATCCAATGTGTTCTCGGGTCGGCCCAACTCACGCTCCTATTCAGTAGCCTTGACGTGTGAGGGACTACCCCGTGAAGAACTTTCGCGTCTCAGGCCTCACGGCTAATTAATCGGTTTCCCCTGAAGGGGTGCAGTAACGCCGGAGGACAATCCTCCGGCGTTACTGCACGGTTTGCGCACCGTGCGGCGTCATCCAATCGGTTGTGTACTCTGACTAATTACTGAAAGAGTGAGAAGACTATGGAAATATACTGCCTCCTAAGCAGCGGGAGTGGATGTTGACCTGTTGTCATGCCACTCTTAAGACGACATATGGGTCTCCCGATCCCGAGTGGCATTACGGGCAAAGGACGCGATAAAGTTATGTTGAATTACCGCTGTAATACAACAGGTAGAGGGCGCGCAATGGACTTCGTTCACGTAACTAGTCAAAAGGACGGAGTTATCCTGAAGGTTTATTCCAGACGGAAATATCCTGCCAAAACTAGTAGCCAGGGGGCGAGGTGGCCCCACTGATTTTACTTTCCTAGTGCCTCACCGTGAAGCGTTAGCCTCTGGCGGGTTCGTAGCTTTGCTGGATGGTAGATTTTTATCGTCCTAAAGTCTCCATACGCTCAGCTGAAGGGAGACAGAATGATCAGTATAGTTAAAACTTCCTGAGGTGACGGGTTCGCACGCTGTAGTTTGTTTGTTTGTAGTCCACATCTCCAGAAAAGCGCTGTTGATGAGTTATTCTATAAAAGTTGTCAACACAACATCGTAATTCCAGTGAATTTCAAAGTCGTTTTTCCGGTGGAATTTCCTACATCAGTTCGCCACGTGGCGTTTACCTGCACATCGGACCGTATCAGCTGGTAAAATCAGTTCTTCAAAATCAATTCAGAAACATGAAATAAATTGTCCGATCCAACGCGGACTCCAATCAGTAAAGGCGTGGGCATATTATTGGACGCGTCCGTCTGCCGCAGCTTATGGACGCGACTGAAAGGTTATCTGTGTAATGAATTTCTATTGAGCCGTGCACATTATCGGACGTCAGTCGCGGACGTGACCTTGAGGCTTCGGACGTCCGATAGAGATCCGCAAGCCGCATCCCAAAGCACTGTGCATACTGTTCAGTCGCGTCCGTTAGCCGCGGCTTACTGACGCGTTCGATAATATGATTGCCCCTTAACTCTTAATAATATCCAAATTTCGAGACCATATATTACGGTCTGACTCAAAAATTATTTTTTCTCCCCGACATTACTTCTATAATTGCTAAAATTGTAAGTACGTCTTCCTCGTCGAAGCTCATTTGGATATCTACACAAAATGTTCTGTTTATGTCATAAATATTTCCATACGCAGGAGGCAGTTTGTGTATGAACGCAATTGTTTTTACACGACTGCCCAACAAAAAAGGAGTGTAATGTGTTCAGAGCTCATCTATGTATGTATTTCGTTTCTTTATTCCACCATGACTTCTAAACGCTGGAACTGTTTTAGAAGTGTGTGGTATCGTTATAATCGTTATCCCGAGTGTCATAGGGCTGACATTAACTGACCACATATCAAGTAAGCAGTTGTCTAAATAGAAAATCAAGCTTTTTCTTAAAATGCTCTGTCCCGAGCTAACCCTGGGTGAAGCAGCCATGGCATTGCTAAACTTAGAACGGGCTATCATCATTTAATGCTGTACAGAATTTTGTGTTTGTCCAGTAATCCAACCCTGAGTACAGTAACCATGTCATGGTGAAATTCAGAACGGGCTATCATAATTGAATGCGTATACAAAGTTAAGTGCCTGTGCTGTTGACCGTGGAAGATTATCATCGTCGGAAGCCGCTTCCGGGTGTAGAATCAGGTCATTCGACAAAAATGCATTGTCATCGGAAATTAACTAAGATGTAAAATTTCAAATTCATAGAATAAGAGGTAGAGGTTCCAATTCGGCTTTCAGTTCCATTCAAGATTTGACCTAAACAAACTAAAAAACAAACATTGCAAAGTAAATAAAAGCTCGATAAAACAACATTCTTATACCGAATGTGAGGCTTTGTAAATACCAGCGTTCAAATATATATTAGTCTCATGTACATTATGGTACACCCTACTATTAAAAAAAACGGTTGTCTGCAAAGTCGGTTTACTGACGATAGCTGAACGTGACAACGTCATAAGAAAATACTGATGGAATGGTTGCATTTTTCGAAAGAAAATTTTAATTTTATTTGTTTGATAGATATTTTGTATAGATATAGAGAAGGAGGTAAATGGAAATCACAATTGAATTGATCAAGTTACATTTATTTGTACACATAAATACAATTATGTGTTTTTTTTACAATGTACATAGTTTTTACAAGTATGAATGTGCGTTGAGCAATTGTTTTACAACTTTTACTTACAATTTTTAAACATGTGTACCTACTGTGAACAAGCCCTAAATGGAACGCCTCAGAGCGAGGTAACGCCGCATGAGTCATGTTTTTTCGTGCGTGCAGCCAGCTCCATCGAATTATAAGACGTTGTCACGTCAAAAATTGGAGGTTGTAAAATATAAAAAGATGCCCGAAGCAAAATCTCGTTAACTATGGCTCTTTATGATGTGACTAACTTTGAGAAGCTGGCAAAAAGCTTCCTAAATTGCAACTATTTACACAACTGTCCAACAAAAAAGGAGTGTAATATGTTCAGGGTTCATCTATGTATGTTTTCCGATTTTTTATTAGACTATAACTTCTACACGCACCAACCGATTTAGAAGTATATAATTTTGTTAGCACCGTTATGTCATCCCGAGCGTACCTTAACTGCCAAAATATCAAGTAAATAGTTGTCCAAATATTCAAATCTTCAAATGTCAATAAATTTACATAAATATAATGCGTTTGGTGTCAAATGAAAGGTCTGATTGAGTACATTCCGAAAATATATATGTATCTATATGGATCAATACATAAAACTTCAATATTTTATTAAAAAAAACCGTAATAAAAATAATTACAATACGTAGTTTACTTTCTTAACGGCAGTAGTGTTTTTTATTATATTTCATACATTTATTTGTTTTACTGATATCTTATGAAATGTTTTTTTCTTACTGACTATTTTATTAGTGATTTTGTTGACATTATTAACTCTGACAATAACTTTTTAAATTGTTATTGTTTCTTTTATTTTACTATTTGTTTATCTTACAAATGTTTTATTCAAGTTGTGAATTCTACGAGTTGCCATTATGTTCAAAATATTATTGTAATTGTTTTGACTTCTGTAAATTGTTTCATTATGACTCCTTAATTAAAGCAGTTAAATTGTCTATCTTGCCTAGGTACTAATCTATATATTATCTTTAATAAATATGTACATTAATCAATAGCTGGTATGTAGGTAGGCGTTCCACAGAGACTAAATACACGAGTAGGTTTTATAGCATTTATAAACTCTAATTATTAAAACCAAATATTGTGACGTATCTAAATGTAGTTATTAGTTTTGTATTTTTTATAAAACAAAATCGATTGATTTCGATAATTTTAATAATAATAATACTTTTTTTATGGGTCGTCAGTTAAACGGCAAATATGCAAAAAAAAATACCATGCGGAGTACACATAGGATATTATGCTTTAATAAGATAATATGTAAACATATTAGTAATCATTGAATCGATTATTTGAGAAACAACATAAGTCCAGTGAGGTCAACTTTTGAGGACAGGCTAAAAACTGTTCACCTTGGCCTGTATATTATCTAAATGGCCGTTTCTTTCCAGACGTAGTATTGCATTATATTGACTGTTACACATTTAAAAAAAAGATATTGAATTAGAGATGATAAATCTTCTCTAATGAAAAGAATGTCGAAGAGATGAATATTAAAGAGTTTGAAAATTGAACGGATTATATGTCGCTTCATCAAGACGAACTTTGGGAAAGTATCAATCCGATTTTGTTACATCATATTAACGTCATTCTCTGCGAATTTCAACTTTTTTATGCAGCTATGTCGTTAAAGCGATGTCACTTGACATACGGGTATGTGCTGCGTTCTCGGATATATTCCGCTACCTCAAGAATACGCCACGATTGATATGGTTTATATTGTAGAAGATTGATTTGATTTGATTCTTAACTTTTTTTTCTATTCACCAACCCAATAGCTAATGGCCTGACTACCAATTATCATCTTTATGCTGATGACCTGCAGCTGTACACCCATGCTACGCCCCAAGAGGTTAGTGTGGCTACCTCTATTATGAATATAAATCTAGACCACATTACACGCTGGGCTAAAGAAAATGGTATCATAATTAATTTGTCTAAGTCCCAATCTATTGTAATTGGCAGCAAGAGACTGTTATCATCATTTAATATTGCATCTGTCCCACCAATCCACATTGATAGTAATGTTTTACCATATTCAAAGATTGAAAGTGAAAGATTTTGGTATTATCATCGATCAATATCTCTTTTGGCAGTCACAGATCAATGAAGTCAGCAAACGTATATTTTCTGGATTTCATAGTCTTCGGCGGTTGCAAAGATTTTTACCAGTGGAGGTTAAGAAGACCATAGCTCAAACACTGTTATTGCTTATATAGACTATGCTGATGTTTGCTACCTTGAAGTCACTGAAGCCGTCCTTGACAAATTAGAGCGGTTGCAAAATGTATGCATTAGGCATATCTTTAATGCGAAAAAAAATATCACGTCTCTGATTACAGAAGCAGACTTCATTGGCTTCGAATACGTGAACGTAGAAACATGCATATTCTTTCCCTTCTTTATAACATCCTCAACAATCCTACCGCTCTCTCCTACCTAACCGAAAAATTCAATCACTTAGGAAGTCATGGTCTTCCACTCCGCTCCAGTCAGGATAGTAAAATTGCTATTTCCATTCATAATTCTTCTTTTTTTACTTATTCCTTCACCGATCATGCAGCTAGACTATGGAACCATCTCCCGTCAAACATCAGAAACGCACCAAAGGTTTCTACTTTTCAAGTGTCTCTGAAAATGCATTTGATGTCCCTACATTCCTAGTTATCCTACATCTCATCCCATCCTCTCGTATCCTTCGCTCCTTGCGAATATTCCAAATCCTAATTATATTTAAAAAATGGCATTTTTGTTACTTGATTATTTTTTGTTATGTAATAAGTTTTTTTTTATTTTTTTGTTAATTTTCATCTCTTGGCACCTAAATTCGTACACTTCCACGAAGGTTAGCTGTAAGAGATTGTATTTTACGCAATAAGTCCGCCTTTTGTATGTTTTTGTTTCTTAAAATGTGCAATGAAGAATCTCTATCTATCCATTATTTCACAAAAGCAAAGCTAAAGCAAACCTAGGATCACTATTTATTAAAAGTTTAGATTTTCTACTTTTAAACTATCAAGCTATATGAGACATTAAAAATATATTTATAGGTTTTTCAGCCTACCTGTCTAAAGCCATCCTCTTATGGATCTAATCATTGTTTTTCTTTGTCTGAGCCTATATGTATAAAATAAGGTAGGTAAGAACGGATGAGTAGGCATAAACTGTCACGAATATACACTATCTAAAACATCTTGTAGCGGAAGTTCAAATCCGGCACACCTGTAACTATCGAACAGACAAACATCAGAGGAATCAGCGCCAAGTGATGCGCTGAGGCGGAAGAAAAGAGAAGAAGCGAGCGACGGAACAAACGAAATGAAACACACAAAGAAACAACTTTATTTCACATATCAACGCGCTTGCAAACAGATTGACCGTCTTATTAAAAACGAAAGCATTTCGACGATACCGCGAAGAACATTACTCCGGGAAGCGGTTCAAAGTTGTCACATACTATGGGCGTACCTGTCACCCCAGTTAGGTAAAACAATATACAGGATGAGTTTTGAAAGGGTCGTAATAGGAGAGATAGTGTAACATCAAGGTCAATAGGTCGAACGAATTGACGTTCAGATTAGATAGCATTTACATTTAGTTAGGCTTTACATGTTATAACAAATTGACGTTAGCTTGTTTAAATTATATTTAGTACGATATTTATGAATATAATATATATTTATATATAACCAGGAGCATATAACCCTAAAATCCATAAATTATCCAATCCACCTCTCCCCACTCCTTTTCGCTCTCCTTTCCTTCCTTCCTCTCCTTCCTTTCCTCTGCGTCCTTATTTAATTTTAGTCATTTGTTTTACTTTTTTTTATTATCTGTCTCTTTCTAGTTTCTGTTTGTTTCTTTTTATCATTTGTGTTTTTATTGTTCTTTTGCGTAGCCAACGTTCTAAATATGTTATAAACTTAAGCTATAGGTTAGCTGATAGACATTGCTGCAAGGCAATAAGCTCGCCTTTTTTAATTAAAATAAAGAGTTTTTTTATTATTATTATTATTATTATATTTTTTTATATATTTCAATCTTATTTCCTGTCAAGTTTAATTATCTAGCATTATCATATCCGAGGAAATATGTACACTAATAATTAAAAATACAAAAAATAATATAATCGTATCCGAATGAAATGGTCTAAAATAACACAAATCAAAAAAACAATAATAGAGTAGTATTTTGTTAAAGAATTTAAACGAAGAAAAATACACCCAGAAATATGCATAGGTCTCATAATAAATTATCCCAATAAAAGCCGAATCGAGTAATAAAAGTCACGTTTATATAAGTAATAATGATACAATTGTAAAAGTAATTACTCAGGTGGATTAATGTTTATATAAATAGATAATTATTTTATAAAATCTAAATCATAATACACTTTGTTTTAAGGTGCTTCTTAAGCTGGCTTTTGAATATTCGCGGTTTTCCTTCCCTGGCCAGAGTTTTTAAGTCAACGGGCAAACCGCTGAAAAGTTTAATACCGGCATATTTCGGGCATTGTCTGAAAACCTCATTTCGAGAACGTATATTGTTATTTCCTCTTGTGTCATGTTTCTGGTATTACTTTAAGTCGAAACAGTTTTGAATCATAAATTCACCTTATAATTGCTTGCTGCTGTCAGCCTTTGGCAAGTTGCTACATTAAGTCAGAATAAATTTATTTGTCAAAATGGTGCAATGGTGGTATTTTCTCTTTTAACGTGCCGACAGAGCACGAGTTTTTACACGACTGCCTAACAAAAAAGGAGTGTAATATATTCAGAATTCTCTATGTATGTTTTCCGTTTATTTATTCCACTATAACTTCTAAACGCTCGCACCGATTTAGATATGTGGTATCGTTAGAACCGCTATGTCATTCCGAGTGTCATAGAGTACCATAACTGTCAAAATATATAGTGTTTAGTATCAAATGAAAGGTCTGATTGAGTATATTCTGAAAATGTATATGGAATCTATTGGATAAATACATCAACCACAAATATTACATTAAAAAATCTATAAAAACCTCATTATAAATACAGTTGTTCAAGTTTTGTAACTTTTATTTACTTTTTAATATACATATTTACTTGTTTAGGACAAAGTCCGCTGTGCGCCTATTAAAAAATGTATGTTTAAAAAAATGTTAACCATATAAATATAGGTAAGTGTTGTTCCCATTTCTTGGATAGTGGATTGACGGTTCTAGTTTTAGATTACCATCCGGTTTTCATGTATATTTCAGCCACAATTCCAGGCACTTTGGTACATCCTTAAACCCTCGCTAATACCTATTTTATTTATTTTATTTATTTATTTAGTAGTGTAGGAGCCTACGGCCCCACATACCCACAACAAAAAAGTTAATTTCACAGAACAGAAAACTGCAGACTCGCTCAAACTTACACGAGCAGCTGCAGTTAATTTCCAGCTAAATTTGGCAAATATTGCCCAGGCAAGCGACACATGCGTCGCCCCACTCGTAGCTATTGCATCACCGATCACCCTATAAAACGCAGTACATTTCATTCGATCATCATCATTCCTTTGGCAGACAGTTGCCCCTCTACATCATTACTTCGGCAGACAGTTACCGCGCTCTACACATCGTCCCCTCAGTGGACAGATATCTCGACTACACACTTCGCTCCTCGACTACACACGCACCGCCACGGCTTCACCTCGCGCCCACACTACAGCATAACGGCGAACACAACTCAAGGCGTTAAGAACTGGCGACTTCGACTCACTTCTCTTCAATCTTCTGAATAAACTCCTCTACACGGACATCTACGACTCTCATTATCGGAGCAACCTTCATGCTGAGAACCACCCTTCGCTCACAAGCAATTGGAGTCTAGTGAAGGGTGGCCATTCTCACAGTAGTAACACATCTAGTAAAAAATTCATGTCATATTTGATTAAGATGTTAGCAAGAAATTGATGCGACATTATTTTTATGATTGACACAGTCGCCTAACTAGGCCTAGGCCTGTTCTAAGGCAGACTTTTAATGATGATATTAAGTGTGCACTGTCAACTTAATCTATAGTTAGTACTTATTTTTAAATCGACAAATATAAAACTACAAATATTTACGCATATACAAATATGGATAGATACTTATATACGTCTATAGATAAAATATATATCCATATATGCACACATACACATACATATATTTATACGAGAATAATAATAAAACCAAAATAAATAAAATAAAAACTAAAATAATATACATATATAAATCAATTACATATTGATATGACGCTCACATACCTATAATAGTCATTTGCACAACGTACTGGACGAACATGCCGTAATTCTGCAATTTTATACCACATTTTCGGATTCTGGCGCCGTGGATGGAACCTGGGGATCAGAATGCATGAATCTGCTAAATTAATTTGCCTGTATTATTTGTAGAAACCCACCGCTTTGGCAAATCGGGTAGCAAACATTTTAGGTAACTTACCCCTGTGTAAGCATTTTATTTATATAGCTTTTTAGTAGCTTCTTTTATCAGGTTAACCTCCGCATTTCGCCTTTAAAATGCCGTGGCGCTCATAGCATTGATTATATAGGGTGTTAGATTGCTTAATAGCTATAAAACGTTTTGGTACCTCTTCTACGCCGGCAAGTTGCAGGTCGCGCTGATATTTGGTGGTGATATATGATTTGGTTATCTTCTTATATATAAAACTGAATCGCCGTGCGTTAGTCTCGCAAGATCTCGAAAATGACTCAACCGATTTGAATTATTATTTATTTGTTTTGTTTGCCTTGATTCAGGGGTGGTTTACAAAAAAAATATTTAGGAAAAATTAAAAGAAACAACCGAAAATCGAAAAAATCGAAATTGGTCATTTTGGGACTTTCAATAGATAGCGTTCGCGGCGATCCTATTGTTTGACAGCTGCGCCATCCATAACTCCGTTCATTTATTCCGTCATAATCCGGTCATTCCGTGCGATTGTGTAACATTTCAAAAGGTCGATAAGTCGAAAAAGTCGAAAAAGTGGGAAAAGTCAGAAAAGTCAAAAAAGTAGAAAAGGCCAAAAAAGTCAAAAAAGTCCGAAAAGTCGAAAAATGCAAAAAAGTCGAAAAAGTCGGAAAAGTCGAAAAATTCGATAAAGCCGAAAAAGTCGAAAAAATCGACAAAGCATTTATATTGCATCATGTAATACGTTGAATTTATTTTAATTACAAACGACTTTCATTTAATCACCAAACGAAACTCAAACCGTACATGATTTGGCCATATTATAGATTTCAATGAATTGGATTTGGAAGGTTGATTAGGATTAATAAACGCTTATGAAGAGTTACAATCAAATCAATTTTAGTTGGTACGAAGTTCACCGGGTCATCTAGTCTATAATAACATCAATTGGAAGGACTGATTGATTATAAAAAAAAAGTAATTAACCAATGATAACAATAATACCATTCGATTATTAGTGCCATCTATCGCATTTCTTTATATTACATCATCAAACATTACGGAGAGATAGAGTAACATCGGTCTACATGAAGTGCGTAATTATTATGTTTTGAAACCTGTATACTAAATCTCAAATTGACATCCTTATGAAAAGAATAAGAGTCATCATTTAAAACATCGTTCGTTATTATATTATTATTTTTTTCCGAGAAAGGATATCGTATAGGCGTGTTTAGAACACCATATATAGTGCACCGCCATACTGCTACCCCACGAACACCATCAGAGATTTATCATTAGAGAAGTTTTATCAGAGGAACCATCAGAGAAGATTTATCAATGTTTGGAACTATGAATGCACTACACGTTGCTTTTCGTAGTAATATTCCAGCTGGCAAAGCGTAGTACGTAAGCAACCTAATATGCTATATAATCAGTGCTCGTTGTGTTTTAGCCATTTTTTTGTAGTTTAGCCTTAAGAATCAAAAACATTTAAAGCCCCCGGTATGATGGGTAGTAAAAAGCGTTACGTTTAATATCAGTAAAATTAGAAAATTGAAACGTTGCCTGCGCGACGTGAATCGAAAATTGCGGAGCGAGGACTGCGCATGTTTCTTTCACGCGAGAAAGAGATAGAGAGCTGTGTTTTAACCCGCTAGGACCAGAGTCTGGAACGACGAATGTCGAAATGACGTAGAATTAGAAATGTCAGATGTGATGTGGGGCAGGTGGCTATTTGACCGATTCATTTCGACGGCCGCTCGATAGATGGCGACAGTATGTTCGATTAGAGTCGAATAATAAAGCATAAATTATAATGGTATAAGAGGTATGTTGTAGCCATATACAAATGACATAAAATTAGGAAAATCTTTTGGGTTTTTCTCCTTAACAAGCGATTTAATTTAAAGCTCCCGGTACGACAATTTGATGGGTAGTAAAATCTAGGGTTAACAAAAAACGTTGCTTTTCTAAATAAATTAATATTAACGACATATACGCAAAATATATGATAATAAATAGCTTTTCTTAACATAGTAATATACATCCAATCAATCAAGCAACCAATCAATCAAACAATCAAGCAATCAAGCAAGCAAGCAATATTATACGAATAAAAGTATATACATGCTTTCAGTATTATAAGAGATGCGTTTATTTATCCCCTTTGCCTATTGTATATTCTATGAGAGTAAACTCCAGTCGCGCGTCGGAGCTGACGCGCACATTTTTTTAATACAAAAACATAGAAAAGTGCAATAGATTCATCGTACTGAAATAACCGTATACTATGCTGCTAAGCCCATTGCACACATAAAATGGCTACGCTAGCTTTAGTGGGGCCGTTTCACAGTACAGTCTTGCAAAATATCACATCCTGCATGTTCCTGTCTTATAAGGAAAAAGTCTTTATTTGCTGCATACATAGTCGGAAGTGTCGAGTTTATTATATTATCTCAGAAATCATTTCATTTTCAATTTATTTACAACCTATCTTTAGAATGTTTCTTCATTTATTAATTATATAGCGTACTAGTGGAATGTTACCCGGCGATGCTCGGATATCCGTTTCCTTCCCTGTCCCACTCCTCCTTCCCCCCCCCCCCCTAACAAGCCTATGGTAATCGCCGTTCCTTCCACTTACGAGTTTATAATTTTTTTCATGGTGATCTGTTGAACGGTATATAGAAGTTGACTTTCTGCATTGCCATCTATTGGCGTTACAATAAAGTGGATGTAATATTCATGCTCAAATACCCACATATACCAATTTTCACGGCGATTGGTTGATCGGCATAGAAGTTGGCTGTAGCACCATATGGTGGTGAGTTACAATACAGTTAATAGCGCGAAAATATTAGGCGTGCTCAAATGCCTATGTAAAGCAATTTTCATGGCGATCGGTTGAGCGGTAGAGAAATCGATGTGCTGCAGTGCCATCTAGAGGTAAGATACAACAAAACAGATATCATAAAAACCTTCACCTTGAAAAAATACATATACATATATGCCAACTGTCATGGTGATCGGTCAAACTGTTTCGGAGTCTATTAGGCTCGGATAGACAGACCAACATCATTTATACCAACATCCATTTTTATATGTATATATTAGATTGCTCAACGTCGTACTACAATTTGAAACCCCGTATTTTATTACGAAACGCAACGTGTAGATGGCACTTAGAGTTTGAAAAATTAAATAACCTACTATTATTATATTCAGTACCTATGGCGACTTTCGTGGTGTAACAAAATGTCGGCGCACTTTAGATGGCGCTCTAAGCACGCCTATAAGGTATAAAATAGTAATATAATTAAAAACGAATTGTAAAATATTAGCTCTTATGTTTTTAATCTTATTTACATAAAGATGTAAATTGTTAATTTGATATAAGTAGGTACAAGTTTCAATACGTAATAATTATGCACTTTAATATTCAGGGGGAGTAAGAGATGGCAGTCTTTCTTTCCATATTATTTCTGTGATGTAATGCCTATATAAAAATGCGACAAATGGCACTAACAATTGAATGTTATTATTGTTATCTTTGGTTTGATTATTGTTTTTTTTTATTATTCAATCAGTCCTCTATAAAAAAAGCATTCATTATAAATTTTAATATAGATGTCCAAATAAAGTAAATTTTTAACGACGCTTTTTAATAAATATTGGAATAAAGAAATCAACAAAAATGAGAAAAACTCGATTATCGAGCGGACAATTTGATAGTTCGTTTGGCCGGCTGCCGACAGCGAATTTAAAAATATTGTCTACGCCCCATGATTGCTTGGCTAAACTATAATTTGGACGTGCGCAACACTTTTTGTAGGTGGCGATAGCGTCGAATTTATATGGAATTGGTCCCCGAATGCCCTCTGTAGTCTATGGCTGCCCTCTGTAGTCTATGACCAGCGACCATACCGCCACTGCGCTATTAGCGAGAGGAAATAGCAGTAATCATTACCATTAATATAATTAAAATCACTTTCATTTTAAGCACGAAACAACAAAACAAAATAGATTCGACATAAATGACATTATAGTTATTTTGTACTTTTTTTGCCCGACTGTACCGTCCTATCACCCCCCCCCCCCCCCCCATCCCCTGCCACCGGGCACGCTGATGCTGTGCTGCAGCACGAATCGATACTTGCACGCTTTGTGAAGGTAACCTCCGCATTGAAGGTGATATTAGGTACTGTTTAATATAAATTCCATGTGTGTAACAAGATGTGCCATGACTTCAGGAAAGCGATGTCGTCGAAATATGTCACCTGTGTGTAAGTGCGCCAGTTGTTCGCATATTCCATATTGTCGAGCTAAAACTTGACACCCAACAATCTGGCATGCTTTATTACAAACTAGCGAATATGTCAATCTCAACATAGTTTCAAACTTTCAAATGTTATTTTAATTCAAAAAACCTCTCAAGGTTACACAACTTACAATTAATACATTATCCATAATTGTAAAATCTTGATGATATATCTAGTTACCAATGTACTATTACAATAAATATCACACAATAAAAAGTTAAATTCAGCAATCTGATATTATTCATAATGGGCTCGATTGCGATTGCGTTTGAATTAAAATCGGAAATTAGTTCATGTGAACGAGACAGGGCAATACGTTAGAACGGCATGTGAAATAAGCGGTTGTTAGCTTTCCGCATCTACTACCCACCGAAGACAAAGCAGCTTAATCTAACACCGCTCGAAATGTATTCAAATTTATTCAGACTTACACGTATATAAGTTCGACATGTAATTTTGGTGCAGGAAAACTACGATCGTTCATTTAATATTCCGCTCTAACCTATTGCTCTGTCTCGTTCGGTTGAACAATTTAAGTTCCAATTTAAGTTTACGAAGAACAGCAATTGGGCCCATTATAGCATAATTTTTAATATATCCAGAATATAAAAAAAATGCATGTTTTTGAAAAGTTTTATGCATGAGAAATTAAAATGAAATCGGAAAAAAATCATTAAAAATAAAATTACATCAAATAACGACCAATAAATTGTGTAAATATTATTATTATTAATAATAATAAAATATATTTTAAAAATTAAAAGGAGAATTAAAAATTTCAAAAATAGAATTACCAACAGGCCTACACTAAGAGCCAGTAAATGATCAGTTGAAGCTACCTGTTCGCAGCATCGTTCTTCCCATAAATTTCGTTATCTACCAAATACATTGAAATAGGTGCCTGGAACTTTTTCCATCCCTTATTAGAATATTCTTCATAGTGTGGGTGTTTTCCAGCAATAGTTTAACCCTCCAGTAGATTTACTATTTTCTATTTAATCTACATTGTCATTTTTTTATTTGGCATTGGAAACGTTTCTTCCAGTATAAATTTATCTAATAGGTATTTTGTTAAATGCACGATAAAAGTCCACCAGATGTTCATTTTAGTTCATTTTTAACCACCACTTTATTTTAGTTCACCAGTTAATATTAGTTCATCACAGTTCATTTTAGTTCATCACAGTTTAGTTCACCACAGTTCGTTTTAGTTAATTAGTTTATTTTAGTTCATCGTAGTTCATTTTAGTTCATCGCAGTTCATTTTAGTTCATCTTAGTTCATTTTAGGTTATCACAATTTAGTTCACCACAGTTCATTTTAGTTAATCACAGTTTAGCTTATCATAGTTTAGTTCATTTGAGTTCATCAGTTAGTTATTTTTTTACAGCAAATATGATTTTTTGCAAATTGGAGAGAGGGCTTGTTTCCAGCCCTTGATGTCACTTAGATCTATAAGATCTTTTGTAACTACCCACTTTATGGTTAGGTCAGTGGTCAGATAGTAGCCCGGTACAGCTTATCAGTCCATGCAGATCACTGACCTTCGAGTTGGGCAGATCGCTGGGTTCGAGAAAGGCTCGTCCCAGTAAACTATGTCTTTTTGCGGCGAGGCCTGGGCAGCGACCAACGATGTCTATGCTGTCTTCAGGTTCTTCGCCACATATTCGGCAGTCCTTGCTCTCGGTCAAGCCGTGATTTTTATCTATTTATTTAGTAAATATTTCTATAAGACCGATGTCTTATAGAAATCGATATTTTGGCTACAAAAATAACAGAAACCGAATAGTAAAACCTTAACCTTTAGCTTTTCGATTCTGTCACTCAATTGGGACTAACCCGTCCTAGGGTGGACAGGGAAATTATGCATTTTACGGTAGGTATATTGCTTACCTGCTGACTTGGTCAAGTTGGCGAACCTGCTAGACCAGTCAAACTAATTCAATAAGATGAAACGTCTTCGTCGATTGATTGATATTCACGAGTGAATGCTAAAATTAAGAACTACGTTACAAAGCCGTCGAAGCGTTCAAAACGACCATTTCAACAAACCCAACATCGGATTGGGAATTACCATTTCAACAGTCGGTTCGTACGAATATAAAAATGCATCGATTTGAATAGAGGGTGCATCGTAAGAGAATTTAGTACTTTTCAGTTATTTGCTGTGTGTAGTTTTTCCTATTTTCGATCGTTTCCGTGCGCCTCACGGTTTGATGTTCCTGGTTTGATGTTCCTATTTTGAACAGAGCGCTCGCCGACGCGATAGAAACTTTTTTATTACCGTGAAGCTTTTTTAAACCCCTCGTGTCTATTAAAATTTAGTGCTCTTTTTACAACTATTGCTTTGCCGATGATATAATGGAGTTGAAATCACTCTCCGTGGTCAGCGGATAAACTTTTACCCGAAACTTCGTTTCAAAGTTTGTTTATTTTTACTTGACTACCCAACGAAAAGGGAGTGTAATGTGTTCAAGGTTCATCTGTTTAAACGTATGTTTACCGTTTCTTTATTCCCATTATCTTCTAAAAACGCTTGAACGAATTTTGAAGTGTGTGGAATTGTTAGAATCGTTATGTAATCTCGAGTGTCATAGAGAGCCTTAACTGTCCAAATATCAAGTAAGCAGTTGTCTAAATGTCCAATTGGCAATAGATTAACATAAATAAATATATTATGTTTAGTGTCAAATAAAAGGCGTACTTTTCGGAAATATACATGTATCTATATGGATAATTACATAAACCACAATTATTCATAAGAACCCGTAATAAAAATAATTACAAGTAAAGTACTACAAATGATTCCAGAAGCTAACGGAAAATCGGGTACCTCAATGAAATACATATTTTTGAACAGCTTAGACCTTCAGGATAGTGGTTGATAAAGAATGAAGGATGATTCATGCTACACCGGGCCGGGGCCGGGCCGGGCCCCGGCCGAGTCGTTTCCAACGTGCTCCGGCCGGGGCAGTCATTCATGCTACACCGGGCGTGACCGGGCTGTTTCCGAGTTTATTTATCCCACGGCCATGTCCGCGATAACTAGTAGAATAGAATAGAATAGAATAACTTTAATGTGCTATAAAAACATAACTTAATGAATATTACGCTGGTTTTATAAAAAAGACAATTTATGCACAAATGGCGGAATCTAACTAGTGTTGCGTCCATCTATTTTGGCGATAATAATATTTTTTAATTTCTATTTTCGCTTGATTATTAATGCAATTTTCACAACTTGAGTTGGCAGCTATTGCAATTGCCTTTGAAGATGAAGTATTGGAAACACGAACTGAATCTTATAAAAGAAGATGGAGTGTACATCCAGCCTGGAGAAAACGACAATCGGAGGGAGAATTCGCCACGCTCTACAAGGAATTAATAGATGATGAGAGCAAATTTTACGGTTATTTTAGGATGTCTAAAGAATGCTTTAGTATATTTCTTGGAAAAATAAAACGTGATTTAACCAAACAAAATTCAAGATTTCTGAAGCATATCTCTCCCATTGAACGATTAGCAGACCGGAGCCGGGAAAACAATATCCACCGCCAATTCGACGCCGTGCTCCGGTCGTGGCACGGCCGGGCACGGCCGGAGCACGGCCAAGCATGAATTGCTTCATACAAAAGTATACTATAGATATCTGACCGTGTCCCGGCCGGGGCCCGGCCCGGCCCCGGCCCGGTGTAGCATGAATCATCCTTGATTCATGCTACACCGGGCCGGGGCCGGGCCGGGCCCCGGCCGGGACACCGTCAGATATCTATAGTATACTTTTGTATGAAGCAATTCATGCTTGGCCGTGCTCCGGCCGTGACCGGCCGGGCCACGACCGGAGCACGGCGTCGAAATGGCGGGGGATATTGTTTTCCCGGCTCCGGTCTGCTAATCGTTCAATGGGAGAGATAGGCTTCAGAAATCTTGAATTTTGTTTGGTTAAATCACGTTTTATTTTTCCAAGAAATATACTAAAGCATTCTTTAGACATCCTAAAATAAGCATAAAATTTGCTCTCATCATCTATTAATTCCTTGTAGAGCGTGGCGAATTCTCCCTCCGATTGTCGTTTTCTCCAGGCTGGATGTACACTCCATCTTCTTTTATTAATTTCAGTTCGTGTTTCCAATACTTCGTCTTCAATGGCAATTGCAATAGCTGCCAACTCAAGTTGTGAAAATTGCATTAATAACACACTTATCAATCAAGCGAAAATAGAATTTAAAAAATATTATTATCGCCAAAATAGATAGACACAACACTAGTTATCGCGGACACGGCCGTGGGATAAAACTCGGAAACAGCCCGGTCACGCCCGGTGTAGCATGAATGACTGGCCCGGCCGGAGCACGTTGGAAACGACTCGGCCGGGGCCCGGCCCGGCCCCGGCCCGGTGTAGCATGAATCATCCTTAATGAGCAAAAATTGCTCAATACATGGGAAGGGGGTCAAATCGCTCTCATCAATTTTGTTTACACTAATAAACACTAAATTACATCAAGCGACCAGAAATGGTACTAACGTAAAAAGATAGTTCGAAAGAGTACATACAAATGAGTATAGAGGGCGTTAAATTTTATATAATTATTTGAGATTTCAATCAAATATCAAAGATAATGAAAGATGCATTGCATCAATGTATCAAATGTAAAGAAGATAATCAAAAAATATCAGGATGAAAAGGTGAATAATTAAATATACTTTGATTTCAATTGATCATGTGTCAAAGTATATAAACGTAGTATAAAAAATACGTATTCGGGTAGTTTTTTATCTTCAATATAAATATCAGAATTCATTCAGGTGTTATTACAAAGAATTGTATGGCCATTTAGTATACTTTACTTTACTCGTCCTCTCTACCTTGTTATAAATACAATAGTTCCCTTTCTGAAACGGCAGTCGTGTTTTTTATTCTTTTTAATATATTTACTTTTTGCAAGCTTTATGTTCGTATACAAGTTAACCGTTTCAACATTTGCAAATCATTTTTCAACCACTTGCTGGTATCCGATTGAGCTGAAATTGGGAATACTTATGTAAGTTCAGTGACAATGCAATATTATGGTACCATCGAGCTGATTTGATGATAGAGCCCGGATGTAAGGACTGAAACTCCCTGATCGTAAATGGTAGGATAGTCGAATTTGGGTTAGAATGTTTTGTTATCATGTGTACTTTCCATAAATATAATGACATATATTTATGACATAAATATAATGACAAGGGTCTGAAGATGGAGCCGGGAGATTGCCACTGGAACCCCCTGATGGAATGTGCTAAGATAGTCGAATTTGGGCTCTTTTGTTTTGTTTTTTTGAGTACTTTCCATTACACATGATGACGAGGTTCTGAAGATGGAGCCGGGAAATTGCCACAGGAACTCCCTGGTGGAAAATAAAGCTACTTGCTTACTATATTTTGGAAAAACTTTTTTTTTAATAAGTCAGTAAATTTAAAGCCAATTTTAATGAAATTTCATAAAGCAGCTGTTAGGCGAGCAATCTATTACCATATTTAATCAATGGTTTCATCAACAGAAACAACGCCATTTCAAAAATGCCCAAACGTCCGAAACAGACTGAATATCATTCCCTAATCCCTATCAGGGAGCTAATGGGCCCTTGCTGAGTTGGCCACGAAGACCCATTCTGTTTCAGGGTCGGTCACACTCACGGGTCAACACCCATCCGATGGCCTCCACGCATGGGGTGCGAGCCCGGGTAGGACACTGGGTCAACCGGTCTCCCCTGGGATATCAATCCTCTGGCGCTCCTGGACGGTCTGCGCACCGAGCGGCGCAAGCCAATCGATTGTGCTCTCCGACTAACAATCGGGGGAGTCTGGGAACTGTATTGTTTCCTATAGAGCGGGGGTAGTTGTCTACCTTACGGCGACTGCTCTTGAAATGACCATTGGCCATCCGATCCCGGTTCAGAGTCGGGCAAAGGACGCCTTGGTCCGCGACAGATTCGGTATACTCCATTTCACCGCTTCGTAAGGGAGAGGACCGCGCAAGCGACCTCGAACTCGGAACCAATCGAGAGACCGGAGAAATCTGGTCACAATTGGTAGTTAGGGCGCGAGTGCCGCCCGCCAGGTAACATACCTGGCTACTCGCGGTAAGGCGTTGGTCTCTAACGGGTTGTGGCGTAGCTAGACGTCGGATTTGTTATGTCCAAAGTCTTCTACGCTCACTGCACGGTCGATAGAACGATCAATCGTTAAAACGTCCTGCGGTGACGGGTTCGCCCGTTGTGGTTGACATCTCAATATGAATATCATTCCGATCATGTGCACGTCTGAAAAAACCTGTACCTATATATCAACTATTTATTCCATCCTAATAAACAAGTGAAGGAAATCGTAAATCACTCTCATGTTATCGCAATTTTATTACACCGTCCCTCAAATATGTGTCCAACACATTTGCGTGACTCACCGCACTCAATGGTGGTTGAGACTAATTAACCCCGATCAGGCTATTACCCAGCAAACATTCGCAGCCATCACAGCTAATCTACCCCGGTAGATTTTCACTAATGGGAAAAGTAAAAGACAGGCTCTGCATGTATGAAAAAAGCGCAGAGGCAGAGCCTGGCAGCAATCATAAGACAGAAAAGATAAAAGCAAAAGAAGAATAAATTAACAGTATTTAAAAATTAAAAAACAAGATTTACTTTCCATCAGGGAGTTCCAGCGGCAGTCTCCCGGCTCCATCTTCAAACCCTCTCAATGATGGGTAATGGAAAATACTCATGACAACATAACAAACGAGCCCAAATTCAATTATCTTAGAACTATCTATCAGGAAGTTCCAGTTGCTATCTTCCGGCTCCATCTTCAGACATTTGTAATGGAATGTACTGAAAACAACAAAACAAACGAGCCCAAACTCGACTTTCAATCTGGGAGTTCCAGTGGCAATCTTCCGACTCCATCTTCAGTTGCTCGTTATCATGTGTAATAGAAAGTACTCATGATAATAAAACATACTAGCCCCGATTCGACTGTCCTACCATTTGCCATCAGAGAGTTCCAGTCTATACATCCCGGCTCCATCATCATATCAGCTCGACGGTACCATACTATTGCATTGTCACCGAACTTACATAAGTATGCAAATTTTCAGCTCAATCAGATAGCAGGAAGTGGTTTAAAAATAGTTTGCAAAATTTGAAAAGGACGACTTACCTACGAACATTGCAAGTTCAAATAAAGCTCGTAAAAATGAATCCCTTTAGTTAAAGAGACAAATTCATGACGTCTTATAATCCTCTCAATTTGGATAACTTTTGTGAAATTTTTAACGGTAGAACAACCGGAATCATGGGAATGTTTTCTATTTTACAGTATACGTTCTGGGTGAACAGCCGGGCAAAGGATGCTGTGGTCCGCGATAGATTCGGTTTATACAGTTTCACCGCTTCGTAAGGTAGAGGACCGCGCAAACGACCTCGAACTCGTAACCAATCGAGAGACCGGAGTAATCTAGTCGCAATTGGAAGTAAGGGCGTGAGTGTGAGCCAGCTGGGTTACACAACATTTACTTCAACTTGGTAGAAATGAGGTGGAAAAGGCTATAAGTCATATTTTAAAGTAAAGGTCTGCATATTATTGTCATACATTGCACTACACTTTATATTTCAATACTATTTATTTATTTGTTTTACAAAGTTCATATTACGACATTTTATATTAATATTTATTTCCATGACCATGCTATATCAATATTTTAAATATAATTATAAGTTTAATTTGCATTCGCTTATCTATTTTCTACTTTATCATATTTTGTATTTTTCATTTTAATATTATGAGCACATGAATAAATCTTTGCCATACATAGAGTTTTCCTTGGTACGGGCTATGGCCTAGTTAGGCAGATTCTGCAAATAATACAATTGTAAATTTATGTTTTTGAATGAATAAAATTATTATTATTATTATTATTATACCTGGTTATCTCGCGGATAAGGCGTTGGCCTCTTACGGGCATGTGGTGGAGCTTGAGATAGAACAAACAATCGTTAAAACTTCCTGACGTAACGGGTTCGCCCGTTGTAGTTGACAACTCTATTTTCTGATTTCGGCCCAACTTCTTTTCGTACAATTTCGGCCCAATTTCGTAAGTCCTATATTTCGAGATTCAAATATGACTAGTGCGCCCTGTGATAGACCGCTCTCAACCACAACCTTTTAAACTCTTGCCATGACTAAATAATGCCTACATACCGAATTTTAGCTCAATCGGATTAAGCGTCTATGCGCTACCGTGGAGGAATACGATACACAGATGCACAGACCCACAGTCACACAGACAGACCTCTATCTGGAAATGGTTTTAATCGTCTTCAGGGCTTAGAACAGATATTTCTGTGTTCAAATTGAAAAAAAATGCACGTTAACAATACTTTCCCTTGTAGGAAGCAAAACCAATGCAATGTCAAAGAGATAGATGCGGCCACATCTAATGTTTTCTCTAAAATAATGTAGTGTAGATTAAAACCCAAATTACATTACACCAAGTTCAAGGACTGGAGCGGAATACAAATTGTCACTTTTTCGACGGCAAAACAAATCCTCTAATGAGTTTATGGCATCAGATACAGTACAACGTGTCAAAGCTTAATCTGGGCGTGGTAATGGTGTTTTGTTACACGCATGTGACTGCCTAAGGATAAGATAGTACCTACCTATTCAATTAACGAAAATGAAATTTAATGAAAATGATAACGAAAATTAAAATTCGTAACCTTCACGCGCATGCGTCTACACTAGCGTTGCCTTAACAGTTTAGGTACTGACCGGGACACAAATCAAAGCTTACGAAAAGTAATATTCAGAGTGCTCCACGCTGGGTGAGAATGCTGTCCGTAGTAGTTGGTACCTACCTAAGAAGAAAACAGATAAATACGATGAAGGAGCATTTTTATTGCTCATGTTTATTTAGCTAATAATAGAATGACGTAGAACATATTATATAAAATTCAATTAAACAAGAACAATATTATTTTCTTCATATTTTGCATTCAACTGTTCAAAAAGATTCAACTGTTCTTATATTTTCCTGCCTTTTGACCAGCTTCAGGAGCTTCGCTTTCCCCAGAACATATTTCTAAAATTCAAAACAAGTAATGTTGAAATTAAACTTGCATTGAATGATGCTTTTCACCGTTTCGATGTAAAGTCCATTGCGTTCTTTAGTCCACTGGGTAACTACTTTTCATTCTCTCAACATTCGCATTACGACCCGGGATGGCGTATAAATATTTATTTATTTATTTATTCAGATACTTTTTATTAGGTATACCTACACTTGATTGATCATGTAACGTTTGCTTCTTATAATAATTATATAAATTATTTTATAAATAGGGAGGTTTAACACATCTTACATGACCTTTCCTGCCAATAGCACATCTAACTAAGCGATAATTTGGCCCGTCTCTAGATGTGCATATTTTCATGCAATTTTTGGAGATGAAATGTTTGTTAACAATAAATTATTTAGACCCACCACCTGTATGTATATACCAATATTTTAAAATATATAGCTATGTAATAAATAAATAAATACATTTAAGTTCAAATTTAGTAAAATTTTATTAGGAATAAAATAGATAAGATATACTAAATACATTGTCGTGCGTTGCGAAGAAGTTCATTAGATTTTACATATCCCTTGGTAAGTAGCCATCTATTAAGGTTTGCTTTAAATATTTTTATGTTAGAATAATTTTTCATGTCTTCACTTAGGGAATTATATAATTTTTGGCTATGTATCTTTGGGCAAATGTTGTCCTGACTGACGGAATTTTATAATTGATACTCGCGGACATTCTTGTGTACAGATTGTTTTGAGTTCGTGCATGGTTCATCTCTAGATTTGTAGAATGCAAATAGTGCTTGCTTTAATGAATATCTGTTTAGCTGATAGCACATGGGATTGAGAAAATAACAAGGCAGATGGATGACGCCATCACAATGACATATTGACACATCACAATGTATGTTTTCCTTGCTAAATAAATAAATAAATAAACAATGAAATTGCTTTTCCTCTCTGAAACTTCGGTTTCATGGAATATATTTAACCGTTTACCAAACATTTCTATTTTGTTTCACACTTTCTTATCTTTTCGCTTTTCCATGAAATCCTTGAGATACGATATTTCTTCAAAGCAACCATAATAGCTATACCTTCTCTTGTAAATAAATAATCATGTTTTTTACATACTACCATTGTGGAGAGGTTGTGAGATTCATCCAAGAAATTGAATTTGCCATTGCAAGCTCACCCCCGCACTGCCGCTGTCCGCCGACACGCTCGCTGCCCGCGATTTTTGAAAAATACAGCTGCTCATTTATTTCGACTGGGACATTTGATGGGCCAACCAGAACAACCGGAACAGAGTTTCTAAACCGGTGTACCAGAACGTATGGTAACCCTAGTCTACCGACATGTAGAAACATGCTACACCCGTTGTAGGCTCAACATTGCTCACGCATTATTATTCTTGTAGGTATTAGCGATTCACGTACGATGGTATTTTGTCACATAAGAAAGTCGACCAGCGTAACGGAAACGTTTCACCACATGAAACATTTTTCATGAAAGTATACCACAGTTACTAACGAACGAATAGAGTTGATTATATCAAAAATTTGGATCCGGATCGTGAAGAACATGGCAATTAGGAGGTTGATCTTCAGAAACTTATTAGAAATAGTCTGTGTCTTTTTAGAAGCAGTCTATAATAGATATATTTCTGTTTCACTAATTGCTTCAGTTATTGAGGCTTAAAACTCACAGTGCGGTTTTCATCCGCGCCCGCTGCGGTTGCGGACCCGCGTCCTCCGTAGAATGCAGATATGTATGTAAAACTGAGTCGCACATTTCAAGGGGGTGCGGTTAAATCGCGGCGGCCGCAGCGTATGCAGGCTACTCCGCGGACAGCCTTGAACTCACGAAGCGGTTTTCACCCGCGTGCATAGATATCTGCGCCTCGGGTCCACAACCGCGGCGGGCGCAGGTGAAAACCGCTTCGTGAGTTTTCGTCTGCCCGCGCAAAACTTGCGGTGTCGAAAGAAAACTTTTAACCCGTAGCCGCGGCGGGCGCGGGTGAAAACCGCGCCGTGAATTCCAAGCCTACGATTCACTTCAGAATGAATACCATAGGTGGAACATTTAGACTTAACAAAGCGCCAGAAGAACTTTAACTTTTCCTTTATGCAGCGTTTTAATTTCTCGACGTAGGCTAGAAATAGGGATTTACAAATAGAAAAGCCTCATGGTGTGTGACATTTCCAGAAAGATTCCATTTTCTACGGAATTTATGCATCTCTTTCAGAATTTTTATCAAAGCTGCGTCGTACCAAGGGGGGATTTTTATGGTAGAAACTGTTTTGGTCCGTACATTAATATTAATAATAATTTTGTTATAAAATCGAAAAGTAGCTAAATCCAAGTCGCAGTTGCGAAACACAGAAGGCCAATCGGTCGCTGCCAATTTCGCGTTGATAATATTATAATCGACATACCCATATAATTTGACCGCACGAATATTAGAGTTTAACTGTTTGGATGCAATCGGAATATTCACTGATAATGCTGGATGGTACTCGTCGATTGCTAAAAGAGGAGATAAGTTAATATCAATTGTACAACCAATGTTACCTAATACTAGATCCAGTATCATCTTAGTTTTATTAAGCTGAGATAATTCCCAGCTTGAGATTATTATCCCATGTTTATTAGCTTGGAATAATTTCCATTCTCAATCTAATGAGTATAACTGAGATAACTGAGATATAACTGAGATAATTTTTTTAAAAAATGTATCGACCAGGTTATATTGTCAGTGAATGTAGAAGGAATAGTGGCACAATTAGATGTTGATAGGTTCAACATAATTTTCGGGAAATTAACACCTCTAACAATGAGAAACTAATCGTTTGGATTAATATTTATAATGTTATTTACTTTCACTAAACAGGCATTTACATTGGCCCGTACCTATTCCGTTTCTCGTAGGCCTAAACTAAGCTGGTGCAAAAAATTAGGAACTTAAGCACCATCGTTATTTTGTTGGTATTCCGTTGCATCAAAATTAAGAACCGGTCTTAAATATTAAAATTTTCCGTTTTGTCTATGGTCGTTCCAAAGCGGGGTCTTAATTTTGACAGCTCGGTCACTCGCCCGCTCGCCCGCCATCGTCTCGTCACCGCAAGCTAATTTTCGCCCCGTTTTGTTTGTTTTTAAAATATACAAATATACAACGCTTTTTATCATACAATATACAATGCTAAAAACATATAAAAGGCTAAGTTAACATAATCTACAAAAAAATATTTACACAGGATTTCCCGGGTAAAATATAAATATTAATTAACGATTACTTACGATAATCGGCGCTCATCGTCCATTTGTCGAATTCGAAGCCAATGCTGAGCAAACATATTTGAAATTGCGACAAAAAATCTTCGAAATTACGAGAGAAACCAGAGCTACACGGCGACTGTTCGACACAGACTGCACAATTTCGACCGTTCTAGATTAAGACCCCGAATAAGACCCATCCGCCATTAAATTTGTAGAAACGGAATACCAAAAGGGTCTAGATGATGCTTAATTAACGTTAATTTAAGCGCCTGATGAGCTCTGTATAAGCACGCTCCATTTAGGACCCATGAAAGGGACGACGCTTAAGTTTGAACTGACGTTTTGGTATTACCAAAACGTCAGTTCAAACTTAAGCGTCGTTTTATAGCGATTTTAGACCCTCTAGATAGGCACTTGCGAGAAACGGAATACGGGCCATTCTAGGAATAATATTCCGGTTACTGTACGGTAGAATATTGCAGCAGAAAGCTTGGTTTTAAAGCGTGGGCCAAAGTTCCTGTGCCGGTGTTATCCATTACGGCTTCTTGTGGTCTGTTACACAAGTTAACGCAATTGTGTACTCTCAAGAACAGCAAACAATGACGACGAAACTCGTTATTAAACAATCGAGCCAGTGCTTCTGCAGGGCAACTCACGAAAACACCTTTCACAGCAAACAGTCGCAAAGTCGCAGGAGTCGCGACCGAAGACTTTTTGTAACCCACCTTATTCGTCAGACCTTCCTCCAAACAACCTTTTTTTCGATATTTGGACAGGACAAGGGAAAAGTCAACTTCGAATCGACGTTTATACCTGTCCACGAAAGGCATTGCCATTAACCAACTCTCAACACGGCCCGGTGGCATAGTGGTTAGGTCGCCTGATCTTACATTGTAAGGTCCCGGGTTCGATTCCCGGCTGGGTCACCATTTTCCGTTACACGCACACATACATATAAACACGTCACAGTAGGGATGGTTGTAAGAAATTGTCATATGACAACCAACTCTCATTGCTAAACTGTATACATATTTTAAAGTCAATAATTCAATTTCCGATTAAATATTTCCTTGATAGAACAACAACTTCATAGTTAGACCTAATATTTCATGTATACTCGGGATCAAATAATCCGGGTCACCACATAAACCCGAATATCTCGGAAACTAAGAAATCTAGCTTATTGAAATAAAAAGTATGTTATAGACTATTTAATACTACTCAAATCGATTTAATACAAATTCCTGGTTGCTTTAAACTAGTTTAAACTAATGCCATCAAAAAGGCTATATTTTTTTTAAAGGCAAACTACGAGTTCACTGCGTTTGCTTTGGTTATTGTTTTTGTTCTGACAGAGAAAAAAAATCGGTTGTGTCACCCCAAGACTTTACCGGCAAGCAGACAACCCCCCCCCACCTGCGCCCTAAACCCCTCACCCTACCCCCACCCTCATCCCCCCCACCCTCAACCCCCTCCCCCACCTCAATCCCCCCCAACCCCTTCCATGGATAGTGATTGTATCAAGTGACTATGATAGCAAAAGTAGCATATTTTAGTATTTTGTACTATTTCCGTGGTATTGAAATGGTATTTTTTTAAATGGTGTAGTTTTTTCTTAAATAGGTCGGTATTTAAAAAAAATCAAGTCTCTAACTGCAATATTTCGATATTGAAGTATGACTAGCGCGCCCTCTGGTGGACCGATTTCGACTAGAATCTTTTCAAGTCTGGCAATGACCGAATGATGCCTGCATTCTAAATTTCAGCTCAATCGGACGAAGCGTTTAGGCACTATCGTAGAGGAATACACACTCTCAGACACAGACACACAGGCTCACAGACAGACTTCAGTCTGGTAATGGTCTTAATCGTGTCACCCCATATCAAAATGGATTTCTCCGAATTCATCTCGATATTTTTTTAGGGCGTTCACAATACTTTCTCTAGTGCCGGAAAAGTAAAATAAACTTTCCTGGTATTCAATATTAATACGGTATTATTAAATTAGTTAGCTTCTTTAGTTTCCGAGGTATTAAGGTATGTTAGGACCCGCATTCATTGCTTCGTGCGTTGTATAAAATCTGTGGAAATTCAACGGTTCCCCCTTATCACTTCGGCTTATCATCAATTATTATGTCTTCTTTTGGCTTAATCAGCGCCACAGGCGTGTTTAATGTCAGTGACGGGCGACCAGCCTTTTCAGAACAGTTCGAAGTGTATTTTTCCGTTTGCCCTTACGATCGATAAAATGGTGTGAGTCAGAGGCCCGGAACCGGCGACTGCTCTTTTGTTTTATCCGGCTTTGAAGTCCGCTGGGCTTGAAGAGAACGAGCGCGCAATAAAACACGGCTCGATTTATGGCAGATTCTCTTACAACTTAAATTCATTCAAAATACTTATAAAGAAGTACCTGCTTGAAAGGGGTCCAATGTATGCGGAGTCTCAATTGCTCTCGCTAATAATTTAAGTTGTTTTATTAAATTATATATTACTAACTAATATCAAATCTCGTGTATTATTTGCTATGTATATATATGTGTAGGTATGTATATATATATATATATATATATATATATATATATATATATATATATATATATATATATATATATATATATATATATATATATATATATATATATATATATATATATATATATATATATATATATATATATATATATATATATATATATATATATATATATTTATGTATGCGTATGTATATATGTATATATTCTTATGTATTATGCAACGCAACTTAAGTTCATAATATCAAAAGAGTCAGCTCGTCGATACAATTAAACAAAAATCAGCATCCCTAGATACGGGTCTCTGACCTAGTTAGGAATGCGGATAAACATTTTCACCATAGGATGTGCTCAATCTCTCCCAACTCAACCATATTATGTAAATGGTGTTTATATGACATATTATATGAAGTTATTGTAAATTAATAAATAAAAATAAAATAAATTTAGATCACAGTATTTTGGCCATAGAATGCCGGGATAGAGTCAGCAGGCTAGATTCCGGGACACCTGGAGCTGGCGTACTAGGGAAGTTGTTTTATTAATTAGTACCCCCAAATTGTTTTGGAAAATCTGAAAATTCACCAAAAGACAGTGGATGCAATAAAGAATTCGAAACATTATGGTCAGACTGCTTCATAATCGAATGCTTGGCGTCAGCATCTATATACAATTATGTTGCGCAATTGTGACCATTATATTACGCGGCACAACCGATGCGTCATAGACCGATGCCTGACATCTATATAGATTGTATTTTTGTGTTTTATTTCCTTGTAATGTTTTTAAAAAGCTTTTTTTTGAGAAGTATGCCATCTCGAACACACTTGCCCTGTTTCAAAGAATTCTTAAATCGTATACCAAAATTGTAATATAACCAATGTCAGCCCTTGATTCCCATCTCAATGAATCACTATGTATAGTATTGTGTACTTATCAGCATCCGTAATGTGTAAACTTATATACTTATTATTGACAAGGGGTTTTAGTAGTTCTCTTTCAGGCGTTATGTGGTCGTGTAAGAGGATTTTATGGATGCATTACAGCTCTCTTATGTGGATGGAGCTACCATGTAAAGAGTACGAGAGTGTATTTAATATTATACGGAACAACTTTTTCGTGGTATTTTACTTTCCCGGCAGAGAAAAGTATTGTGAACGCACTTATGTGTGCCTGTGTATTCCTCCACGATAGCGCCCAAACGCTTCAACCGATTGAGCTGATATTCCACATGCTGGCATCATACGGTCTTGGCAAAAGTTGAAAAGATTGTAGTTATAATCGGTCCACCGCTCTAGTCATACTTTAATCTTGAAATATTGGACTTAAAGACTTGAAATTCGGTACCCAGATGCGTCGTAGGGCCGAAACCACATTGTTAAACTTCGGATGCAATATCTCATACACAAGCGACATAAAAAAACAGCCGTACATTTAGTAATAATCACATAATAACGTCGAGTCGCCCAAGGCTAGCCGAGGGGTTGGAGGTCAGGGGATTTGGCGCGGGGAGGGGGAGGGAGGGGGGTTGTCTGCTTTCCGGCAAAGTCTTGGAGTGACAAAACGGTTTTTTTAAATTACTAGAATAGTCACTGAAATGCTTTAAATGATTTCTGAAAAGGAGATAGCATTTATTTTGTCCGATGTAAACTAGGCACTACTTATTTCATAAAGCCACTGTTACACCTTTATCGGACAGGATATACACCATTTTAAATGGATATTTACTATTATAAAGTAATTAAAACAGGGATTTTGCTGCGTGAAGTTGGTGCAAACAGCGTAATATTCTTTCAACATTTAGCTTGCTAAATTTGTTTATAGCTTATGTAAATCAAATGACATTTAAGTCATATGATTTAATAACGTAAGCCACAAAATTAAGTCATAATATATAATGTAAGTCATGTAAAACCATAGACAAATTTGACTTGCATTTTTTTAAGAATACCCCCCTCCCCCGGGTCTCAGTCGTCGTCATCCTCCGTTCTGTATGTTGTTCTGCGCAGATTATAGTGGTGGAGCGCGGGCTACACTCACTGTATGTCGTTTCGCCTATTTCCGCACGCCGATTGGCGTTGAAAACATTTTCACAAGATCCACGCGGGAGAGAGTTTAAACCCTTCATATCTATTGAAGTTTGGGGATCTTCCTATTTCTATGGCTATCCGGCTTAATTGGGGAGATGGAATTGTTCTTTGGATAGCAGGATAGGATTTTGAAACTGCACTTAGTGGTTTGTTCTGCTATCCAATAAATAAGTGTTGGGTGGCTTTTTTGGTACTACGATTTTGAATCGGTATTTTACTACGAAACGCAACGTGTAGATTCGACAGTCATATATTCGAAAATGTAATATCATATTCGATATAACGAGTTCCTTGGTATCACAGTATGGCGGCGCACAGCAGATGGCGCTCTAAATACGCCTATACGGTATAAATTAATAATAATATTATGACAAACGAATTTTTAAATTATCACTCTTATTATTTTCATATTATTTAGAAAAATGCGTCAATTTTTAATTTGGTATACAGATGTTAATATGCAATAATTACACACTTGGGAATCTCCCACTGTTTGTCTATCTAACTAAGCCTTTCAGGATACAAAAGATGTGAACGAGAAGTCAGAGAATGGGTTTGATTTGGCAGCTTTTGATGGCTAGTTTTTGAAAATATTCCATGTATAAATCACTAATTATAGACAACTTATTTCTATTTCGATGAATTGTTTATAATCGTATTTTTTTTGGTAATGGAAAACAGGCAGGTTGCTATCTGAGCCTCACTTTATCTGTTTTCTTCTACGTTGACAATTATTATGGGTAGTAGTAATAGTAAGTAGTAAACGGAGTGAAGGGCTTGTTTCCAGCCCTTGATCTCACCTGGATCTATAAGATCTTTTGTAAATACCCACTTTGTGGTTGGGTCAGTGGTCAGCTAGTAGCCCGGTACTGCTTACCAGTCCAAGCAGATGACTGGCCATCAAGTTGGGCAGATCACTGGGTTCGATAAAGGCTCGTCCCAGTAAACTGTGTCTTTTTGCGGCGAGGCCTGGGCAGCGACCAACGATGTGTATGCTGTCTTCAGGTTCTTCGCCACATATTCGGTAGTCCTTGCTCTCGGTCAAGCCAAGGTTGAATAGATGTGCTCTAAGGGTTGTGTATCCGGTGAGGATATCGATAGTGGTTCTGAGGTTCTTCTTGCTTATGTCAAGTAGGGCCTCGGTTTTGTTTTGAAGTGGTTGCTCCATCATGGCTTTTGCCTGGCGACATCCCTGGCACTGTTTCCAGGATGCCCGATGTTCCTGCTCCAAGCAGTCCCTGATGATTTTCTTACCTGTAGCGAAGGGGACCCCAACAACTGGCTCCACCGGGCATTTATAATCGGTAATCGGTAATCGCATATTAAATTCTAGTTCCGCTATACAAAACAACTAATTTACCTTCTTTCTCATACTGATTTTTCTCCTTCTATTTTGTTCTTGGTCTAATATCATAATATACGCTAGAGAAGGATACTTTCTCGTGTTGTCACTAGTATCGGAAGAACAAGGTAAAATATTTACGTCGACATTTTGTTTTTCTATGTTACGCATATAGACACCTGTACAATTCCAACATCCTGGCTTATGGTTTATTCTCCGCGCGACGTTATAGAAACATCGAATCATTTAAGGACAAGCCTCCTTTTAGTGTCTTAATTGAGATTTTTTTTGTAATTTTCTTCTTCCGTTTCGACTGATTTGCAGAGTATCTTCCAGGGGTAGGTATCCTCGCGGACAATGTTGGTTTAACGAGGCTATTTGCCCTGAAACGAGTCACGCTGTAACGCTCGCCTTGGGGACTAATCGTTTCAGACCATTATTTGCTTACCTCTGGCCGTTTCGACCCCGCGTTAAACTTCGCCGTGGCATTCTGTTATGAAACCAACTCCGCAATATAATATTGAGTACAATGAGGGCTGTCCTTCTGTCATATTATCCTATAGAAGGTATTCGTCATAATGTACTGGTAGCGCCCAATTCTTGGTCGTAATCAAACAAATAGATTATAGCGCTTTAATACTTATGTATTGTGCTATATGTATGTACTCATTTAAATCTCGTTTTTATTATTTTACTTATTTTATAATTTCTATAATTATGAATAAGATAAAAAGAAATTTACCGCGTGAATTTTGTAGCACCCGACGTTTCGGTGACGTTGCAGCCGCCGTTGTCCAGGGTAGACTGTCCAGTCAGTGCTACAAAATTCACGCGGTAAATTCGTTTTTATCTTATTTATAATATCAAATAACTGCGATAGTCTCCGATTTCATATCTATAATTATGTTTGATTATATTACGCTTTTTAAAGCAACTATGATAACCTAACAACTTTTTATTTGTACATCATTTTTTTTATTATGTTGAGCTATGGTTAACAATTTTATATCTTTCATCTCATTTTAGTTTTTATTTGATATTATAATTCCAACTTTTTTTTATTACTTTTTATTAGGTTTAACTATTTTACTCCATTTTAATGTATTTATAATTTTCTAAATACTAGCGCATCATTTGTTTAAAGATTATGTTATGGTTAACAATTGTATATTTTCAATCTTACTTTGATTGTCCAGCTTATAAGAATTATTAACTCGTAGTGTATACATTATCTCAAATTTTCTATATTCTTCATTACTTACTTAGTTTTTTTTATACCGGTTCATACATATATGTTGTCCCGTAAGTAAATGTCAAGCGGGCACATGGCGAGTGGGGGAGTCATACCAGTTCTGGCAAAAATAAAATAAAAATTCCATATCACTTGGGCAAGTAATAATTAGCATTTTTTGAAAATTTTGAAAATTGACTACCCCGATAAGATCATTAGGTACTTGCACCACAAATTTCACAATTTTACAGTATTTTGCTTTACTAACGTGATCTTTAATAACCGTGATATTAATCGCAATTACAAATAGAAATGAAGAGTTTGCTGATTAATTTAAAATAAACGTAGTTTTTATGAGTTTCGGTTTAAAAAAATAAGTCCCTTTGACTCTTTGACTCTTCTTTGACTCTTCGAAAACTTTGACTCTTCATAAATAAAAAAAAACATACGAAACTACCCAGTGGCGGCGCTAGGCGTCAGCGACGTCGGCGACCGCCGACGGCCTCGCACCTGAGGGGTCCTCGCAAAGTTTTACAAATTATTTATATTTCATTTATTTATTCTTATTTATTTTCATACACTTGCGTGAGTGAAGTGAGTGAGTAGTACTTTAGGGGTATTATCCAGAGTCCTCTGGCAACACTATGAAAGTTCGCGCGCGAGAAACAGAGTTAACCTTTTTTAACACAATGATAGATGCTATTATAGTCGACACCGAATGTCGATTTAAAGCGCTCAATGAATATTTTGAACAATTTGATTTTATTTATGATATCAGGTATTTGAAATCGATATCAAAAGAGGACCTTCCAAGCATTGTAATGATTCAGGTACAATACTGCGGGAAGGCGACGGCGAAAACTGTGACATACAGCCTTTCGAGCTATATGAAGAGCTACAGCTTAAGCGAATTCACTTGACTCTGTCAACGACGCGAAACAACTCTTTCAGTACATTTTAGAAAATAATTTGGAAGAAATATATCCAAATTTTTACAAAGCAATTAGAATCATGCTCACAGTTCCCGTCAGTACAGCTTTCGCTGAGAGAATCTTCTCAAAGTTAAAATTGATTAAGACCTACTTGAGAAGCACGATGACCCAAGAGAGGCTATCTGCGTTATCAATTCTATTAATTGAAGCTGAAATAGTGGCTAGTATTAGCTATAACATAATCCTGAAAAAGTTCAGTGAGGCCAAAAGCCAAAAAGTTTGTCTATTTTAATTTCTATTTGTGTAATTTTTACCATCATTTGATTAGCAATAAAAGTCGTTTACTCATACATTAGTTTCACTATAATTCGGATCATGTAATGTAACGTTTTCTTTTGACTGGTAAATAAAAAAGGCCTCGCGAACCTAATTTCGCCGACGTCCAAGTGTGGTCTAGCGCCGCCACTGAAACTACCCCAGGCAAGTAATTTCAAAAGATGGCCCATTTAATTAGAATTTTAAAGTAGTGCAATACTTGCTACTTTTCTATCCATAACAATTATTGCCATTTTTTTTTCAAAACATCCTCATTGTAAAAATCCTAATTCCATAACAATATTTGTGTGCGCTTAAAGATTCTAAAAATTGGATCAATGAATTAACGTGTAGTAGCCAACAGTAAAAGAACAGCGATAGAGCGAGATAGATGGTGATGCTATTCGTCAATACTTTTTCTCGTACTCGTAACCAGTCGAGAGACCGGAGTTATCTGGTCGCAACTGGAAGTAAGGGCGTGAGTGTATGCCCGCTGGGTAACATTCCTGGCTATCTCACCAACTCAGCAAGGGTCTATTAGCTCTCAAACATATGACATATGAATAACTTGGGTTGTCGACTATAGCGGGCGAGCCCGTCACCACAGGAAGTTTTAACGATTAGTCGTTCTATCTCCCTGCAGTGACCGTAGAAGACTTGGGACAAACAGTCCACCATCTAGCTACGCCACAACCCGTAAGAGACCAACGCCTTAACCGCGAGATAGCCAGTAATGTTACCTGGCGGGCCGACACTCGCGCCCTTACTTCCAATTGTGACCAGATTTCTCCGGCCTCTCGATTGGTTCCGAGTTCGAGGTCGCCTGCGCGGTCCTCTCCCTTACGAAGCGGTGAAACAGTGTATATCGAATCTATCGCGGACCACGGCGTCCTTTGCCCGGCTCTTCACCCAGGATCGGATGGCCGATGGTCATTTCAAGAGCAGTCGCCGTAAGGTCCGCAACCACCCCCGCTCCCGTGCGATCCACCAGAAAGCACACGGATAGATGCCTTGTTTGGCCGTAATCATATTGTGAAATTTTAGTTGGAACATCACATATACCAACAAGCTACACTAATGATATTTAATTCCGTCTTATGCCCTCTAATTAAATATTGACGCTATCAGTTGGCGCTTGGCCAATACCCGCCCTTATTCGAGAAACGAACCGCGCCGCCTGAGGCGTCAACATGGAAACCAACCCGATTCGTCCGCCGGACGATAGAGGGCGATCCTCGATTTTATTTATAAAATTAATATTCAGATGAAAGCAGTCCTTAGCTACTTGCCGGAAATATCTTGGGGTGACACAATAGTTTTTTTTGCAACGTTATTTTGGACGACGGTGATACACCTATTCTAAAAGGCGTCGTCTTGTAAGCGTCTCCAGGAGTTAACATCGTCGGGGTTTACATATAAGTGACAGGACAAAAATATATATTTTTATCTGATTTAGTTTCAGAAAAATATAATATTTTTTAGCATTCGTTTTGATTTGTTTACGTGGCAGTTTGTTGAAATATCTAACCTTATCCAAGCCTAATATAGTCACTGCTCTTGCAGCCTGATGATCTTCAGATTTAGTTGGAAACTGCATTTATCGCAATATCTATTGTTCTGTATCACAGAATATGTATACTTAAAAGACGAAATAGCGAGCTATAAAATGCGTCGACTTCAGTTACATTCTGCGGCTAGGGGCTCCTTAAGAAACTTATATTAGGTGAAAATAAAATCTAGTTTATACTTATCGATGTTAAGTTACTGACACTTGAACGATAAAGTTTATTTTAAACCACTGCTACGAAACCGTAGCAGCTGCTAAGAAACTGTACTAGGCGGCTACGAAAGCGTAGCAGGTTTATATGGCCGTAGAACTTACGCCATTAGTGTGTGTGTGTGTGTGTGGGTGGGTGGATGAATAAGTGGTGAAAAAAACAGATATATAATTATAGACCACTATTATATTAGGGTAGGATAGCAAACATATCGTCGTATGATTTATTTTTATTCTGGCGAGCGTAGAGCGTGTACGACAGAAATACTAATACATACCTAACCTTGTCTTTCTACCTAAAGCTCTGTTTCGTCTACACATTTATTTATCTATATACATCTCCAGTCTTGACCTATACCGGGTCTACGACTCACAATGACTTGACTTCAGCATAAAAAAATATATTCAAGATTTAATAGTTTATCTGTAACTAGCTAACCCGTGCCCACTTCGCTGGGCGGTAAAACTTTTTACTTGTGATGAAATTATGAGTGTGGTTTGATTAGTACTGAGTGCTATGATTTATTTTCTGACTGCCAAAAGAAGGGTTTTATTTTTACTGCATGTGTATGTGTATGTATTTGCATGCCAATTTGACTATATTACCGTTATTTGTGAGTGTCTTCTTGTGAGTGTCTTATTTGTGAGTGTCTTATCTCTTTAACCATTTATGCAGTAAAAGGGAAATTATATGCAGTAAAAGGGGAAAGTATTTTGTTTTAAATACTTTGAGACGATAAATTTACTTACTTTGATATGAATTCATAATTATTGATAATATGACCAATAAACATGACCTAACGATTTAAATTATTTTTTTAATATAAAATACTACTTTTTGTGACTTAAATATAAAAGTTAGACATATGCTGTCGCTGACTTTTTTGTAGGCATTATCAACCTCTACAACTTTTCTAAAACATATATCTCTCATCGTTAAGGCAGCGTTAGTTAGAAACTTTTTCGTTCGACCGTTTTTTCTCCGACTTACTTTGCAAATCCGACTACCACGAAAAAGTCTTTTCATTTTTCGAATTAATATATAGCCTATGACACTCACAAATAACGTGGCTTTCTATTGGTAAAATAATTTTAAAATCGGTTCAGTAGATCCAGAGATTACTTCCTACAACCTCACAAACTTCACCTCTTTATAATATTAGTATAGATTAATCAGTCTCTAAAGATGTAGTTTAAACCGGTGGCGGTTAGTAAATAAATTCTTTCATATGATTAGATATTGGAACTGGGCCAAAGACGTCACGTTACATTACTTTTCTCAATTGAACAACAAATTGACTCGTAAAATGAGATTTATTCTTTAGCGAGCGTCGTGATGTATCGGTGATCATCGGTAGATACAATTAAATCGCTAACTGCAGAAAGGGTACGTATGTCACTTTTGTCAAAATGCATTTTAAATTGCTCTATATTCCATATCACATTAGACTCATTCAAAAAGTGGCCATTTTAGGAACGATACCTATCACAGACTCTTTTAATGCCAACTCTTTACCGCAGAATGGTAACGATTTTATAAATCTGTGACGGTTTTACAACAATGTGAAAGCACCCCCTGCCATTTCAATCGGCGACCGTATCACGTAACATTAAAATGAATATCAAAGAATAATACATATTATTAAATATTACTTAATTATGCCATTTTATACAGAGCCCTAACTGCGAAACTTACGGCAAAAGGTTTACAGTTGATTCACGTTAAAATAAATAAAAATATATATTTATAAAATACAAACGGAGCTGCCATGGAATTCACCGACTGGAGTCGGGGCCTATCATAACACTATTATAATACTTCTGGGGCGTGAGAGGTGGACTCTGGCCCAACGATCCGCTGTGGTTGGTTTAGGACAGATGCCTTGCTACACATGAGTACAGTAGATATATGAGCTATATATCTACTGTGACATGAGCGTCTCCTTACCACCCATTCACTCCCTCTTCGAAGCGTTAGAATTTGAGTTACGGAAATTGCGGTTTTCGATAGGTAACAATTTTGTGTTTACTCTAAAAACATAACATTTTCAATATAAACAATTGATTGCTACTTTTAATTTATTATTATCACTATTTTTGGAGTCTCCGGTAAAATTTTGAAAAAGGCAATCGTTCCCTTTCTGCCACAGATTCAGTTTAAATATAGGAAATTTTTGCTTTACATATGACTTCATTTCATAATATACCAGAAGTGTTTCATAATTACGAACACATTTTGTATTTTTAGCTCTGGGCTACTTACGTGTAAATACACCGTTTACTTTATAATGGAAAAATGTTATGGGACGTAGTTAGGGAAATCATTGTTTAATTTCTAAATAATAGAGTAACTACTAACTGCGTACTTGGCTTGCTACATTATGGCCAGGCTTCTGACAACATTATTAAAAATTCAAGCTGTTCCAACAGTGGGTCAGGCCCTCAGGGAAGTCAAAATAGACGCGGTGGACAAAACAGAAAGTTATACTAACTCCAATCTTACGCTATCCTCTTTTCGCTTCGCACATGGATAGTATAGAAAAAAAACGGTTTTGTCACCCCAAGACTTTCCCGGCAAGCAGACCACCCACCGCGCGCCAAACCACCCAAGCCTTCCTTCGAACCCCGACCAAACCCCCCTCCCCTCCCCCTTTTACCCGCCCCCCCCCCCCTGAACACCCTTTCCCCCTCTGCCCCCCTCCCCTTTCCACCCTTCCCCTTCTACCCGTCTATCCTCCTCCAACCCCCAACTTTCCCCCAACCACCCCCTCTCTACCCATTCTACCCCTCTTCCCTCTCCCCCTATCCTTCCCCATCCTTTCCCCTCACACCTTCTCGATCCCCTCCCAACCAACCTCCTGCCCCTCTCTTTCCTTCACGTTGATATTATAAACATTATTATTTATTTTGCACTAATGATACATTTAAAAAATATATAAAAACTATTTATGTAAACTGTTCAAGCGATTAATAGACATTAGGTGAGATAGACCAAGGATTGAAAAGGATTTTAATGGTTTCCTTAAAGTGACTTTTAACTAATGAATAAAATATATCACCGTACCCAAACCTATCGTTATAAGTTGTCATAGCTCTGTTCATCAGGGAGTGCTTGGTATATTTGGATTCATATCTCTTTATGTACGGGTACGGTACGGGTTCCGAGTAATGCGAGGAGGAGCCAGAATGGATATCTTTTTACCAGTTTACGTAATAATCTGCTGCTAAATCTAAAAAGTGGATTGACCTTGACCTCAAAAAATATGCAGGGAATCGATCGACTTTTGGAAAGATTTGAATAACATTAATTTTCTATCTATAATGGTTTTGGCAACTTTTTCGACGGTTTGTTTCGGCGTTGCCTCCAGCAATCCATTAAAGATCACAGCGCGATATTTTAACTGCCAAATATATTTTTAAGATGAAAATAGTGAGCTGTTTACGCGTCCAATTTGCTACATCCGGTGATGTGCTTTGCGATGTTTTGCATATAAAAAGGCTAAATTTTCCTCATTGCGGTCAGTGTTTTCAGCTAACAAATCCTTATCTGAATCTATTTCAGTAAATTTGCTAACTACACTGAAAAAATATTGGATTTCTTATTACATTACCATTTTGTTATTACGGTTTTATACAGAATAACGACATCGCAATCGTAATTTTGTTGGATTACAAGGAATTTTGTTGATACTTCAAACTCGATTACATGTTTTAACATTTTCCTTAGTTAATACGGAAATAACAGTATACTGTAGTTTCAACATGATTCATGTGTCCGACTATAACCGTAAGTATACTACTACATGCTGTCATGCTAGAAACAAGATCCCAAGGTCGCGACGTAAGGCAGTAACATTATGTTTTAACATTACGATGCGGTAACCGCCGTCACGCCAACGCCGTTGCGCGTCATGTTGATTCATATTTATATACGTAATCTTTGTTCCGAGTTATATACGTTCCTTGATAAAACATGCGTATTTCTGTCTATTACAGAGGACGGCCAATTAAATAATAGAGTAAGAGCGAACCTTAAGTTATGCCATAGGTACGTCTCCTAAGTGTATTTAAAGTCTTTGCGATACATTCCATGGTGACAAGATAGCATCTGCCGTTATATCATCCTGGAAAGCGGACACGATCCACAGTAATAGACAACTATTATAGCTGTAGCAATACCGCTTCCACAGCGAGACACATTTTAGCTGACTGCAAGTCGGCCTTAGATCAAGGCTGATACACTTATCGTCATGATAAAGTCTTTGCTGTTGTTCGCGAGGTGATTCACCTCTCTGGGGATGACTCACCTCTATGCCAAAACGAGTTTGACAGTAGGTACCCTTCAACCTCTCAATATATTTGTGTAGGATGGTTCAAAAGATATATAACATTCCACTTCAAAATCTTTCAATACTCGAGAACATTTGAGACTGGATTCTAGTTATCCAATCGCTATCTAAGCAGTGTCATTATCCTCAAAGTCTCGGATGCACTACCTATCTCACATTTCAAACGCAAAATGTAAAAAAAACTGTATATTGCTCCAAAAAAATGTGCCCGCTGAAAAAGAGGGGGACACCTCCTATCCCCCCCCCCCCCCCCCTCCCACCGCCCTTCTATACTCCCGAATAAAAGGGCGGATAGGAGTACGTAACAGTGTCGACGAAGATGGGATATTATTGTGGCCAAATCTCGGTAACGGGTATCTGTCCGGGTTGGTAACAATATTAACCATTTAAGGACCATGGGACATATGTGTCCGATGAATTTGTAAATTATCGAACACGAATAATTTATAAATTATATTTTTTCTATGTTATTGAGACATCATAATCTTAATATTAGTAAAAAATATTGTTTAAAAACTTAGCGTATTTTTTAATATCGCAAATGATCAACCTGGTGATTTTAAATAAATTATTACGGCTTTTCAATTTGTTTTTTTTCTTCATTTTAGTACCTTTTTTAGTACGATACTATCTGAGTTGAATAATAACATAATGAAATTTTGGAAAAGTTTTAACTTTGCATCTTTATTGGCCAAAGGGACACTTATGTCCTATCACTTTATACAACATCTATTAAACCAATTTTCACTAAACTTGACATCGTTACATCGCCCTTTAACAGTTTTATGAATCAACAATTTCCATACTCTATTGTAAAGCTTACGTTCTTCAAAAGGGTTAAAACTCTTGGAGGGGGTCGCTCCGAAGGTTCAGTATTCTATTAGCTAATGGGCGCCCTCTGAGCCCTGAAGACAATCTACTGCTCTCGATCCTTGGTCACAGTAGTGATTTCTACCCACACTCTTTCTATGTACATGGAGCCCGTATCTGGAATGCTTTACGCACACATGTAAGGACAGCATCTAATTGTATTGCTTCAAACGGAGGCTCAAAGAACGTTAATACGCGCTCATAAAGTTCTCTCCTCCTCTCTCCTCCCCTCTTCTCCCCTTTCCTTTAGTCATTATAGAGTTATTTGCTTTTTATCTTTTTAATTTATGGTACAATTTCTTCTGGATGTTAGATACGTACATGCCTGCCTTTATACCTTTATACTACTCTATAGGTTTACGCTGTGCTATTATGCCTTTCTACGGTTACAACCTTTATAAGTGGTTTGAAAATAGTTTATTTCCTATTTTTCTCTTTTTTGGAGTTTTTCTTTAAGAATCGATTTCCCTTAAAGCCCCCGGTACGGCAATTTTATGGGAGGTAAAATCTAGATTTAACAAAAACGGTATGTTTTTATAAATGAATAAATTTTACCGTAATTTAAGTAGAATATTTCAAAGTTAAATAACTTTTTGTAACATAGTAACATACGTTCGATCAATCAATCAATCAATTAATCAAGCAAGCAAGCAAGCAATTTTATATGAGTAAAAGTATATACAATATACATGCTTTCAGTATATAAGAGATGCGTTTATGTAAACCCTTTGCCAATTGTATATTCAATGGTAATCGCACTTAAAGAGTAAACTCCAGTCGCGCGTCGGAGCTGCCACGCACATTTTTTTTTCTTATAGTTCTTTATTTATTTATTTCTCAAGAAAACATACAGCGTTGCATTAGACAATTTTACAAACGTTGATTGTAACAATGAATGTAAGGCCGTTTACTTATTTTCAACGTTTTACAATAAATTATTAGTAATTTTAATTAATTTTATCTTAAGGAGTAGGGATTGAAGGAATATGGTTTGTATTTTATGCATACATATATAGATAATTACATATATCAAAAAATACAAACATAAATAAATAAATACATAAATAAATACATACATACATAAATTGCCAAAAAATAAATAATAAATTAAACTCTGTGGTCATTTTTTATGGTTCTATATACCTACTTCTATTATATTAAGCAGATTGATTAAATGAATATCTAATATAGTATTATATGTTATGATATGTTGGAACCTAATATCATATAAGGTCCTAGGACGATAAATAAGGGCATTTCGTGCATAATTCGTATTTGCGGAGCTCTAATGGTTCGAGGTGGGACGAAAAATTACAGGTTTTACACGAGGTATGGGCTGTTGATGCTATTATTCATTATTTTATAAAAGGAAACTCGTTAGGTTAGTGCTCTAGTTCCGTTCTCCTATAAGGTTAAGGTTAGCTGTAATATGTAGCTTTAAAGCAATAAGGTCGCCATTTTTTTAAAAATAAATAAAGCTTTTATTTATTTATTGAAGTTATGATGAGCCGTTTTGTTTTTGTCCGCAGGCACTTACCAAGGGCAATGGCTGCGCGGCATGCGGCACGGGTACGGCGTGCGCGCGTCGGCGCCGTTCGGGCTCGCGTCGCACTACCGGCCGGGCCGCGCGCTGCGCGCGTCGCTCACGTCGCTGCGCAGCGGCGAGGCGGGCGGCGCGGCGGGCGGCCGCGAGGCGCCGACGCCGGACCCCGCCGAGCGCCGCAACCACCGCGTCGACGACAGCCGCGGCGGCTTCGTGCTCAAGGCGCGCTCGGACGAACCGCCGGCGCGGCGCAACAGCCTGGTCGAGAAGACCAAGAAGGGGATCCTATCGGTAGGTCCGGTCTTCTTCTAATGAGACACTCACGCTGCCGCATGTTACTTAAACCTAGAAGGTGGTATGTAGAATGTACCTCTTGAAGGTGGTTTAAAAGGTTTTACTCATGTAAAGATGTAACACATCATACTACGTGACTTTTCAAATGCAAAACTGTCCAAAATTTGAAGTCGAATTTAGGTTGAATGCAGCCTTAAATTGCACCATTTTCACTGTAAATTTGGAAAATTTCCCGGGGGAGATCCCCTGTACCCCCCCCCCCCCACACTGCCTTGAAGGGTCTGAAATATCCCCCTAACCCCCCCCCCCCCATGGTAGACCCTCCCCCCCGAACTAAAATCCTGGCTACGCCACTGGTAAGGTGGTATACCCCAGCGGTACTTTCAAAACCATACACAAACTGACACCATCTTACTTTTTTCACACAAATTTGTATTTTTTATTAAGAAGTCCAGAAGGCAACTGCTACAAAACGATTTACTAACCACCACAATAGGTTTGAGAAACAATTGCTGTTTAATTTCATATGTTTTTTTATAATGAAAACACTGTCTTTGAGACTTTTGTTTGGCAAAGCATAAACGGCTGTCGAAATGGCATGGACCGCTCGTGAAGGTCATGCGCCGACTGACGACCAATAAAAGCGAGCCATTTGTGACTTTGTACGCCGTTTCGTTCGAGCCGCATGAGGAATGCCCTGTTATGCCCAGATCCCCCAATATGCCCCCTCCCCCTAGTGTTTTAGAGCAGGGGTCTCCAAACTTTTTTACAGGTGGGCCGGGCCACATTGACCTGTCAAATAATATAGGCGGGCCAGAAACAAACGTATTTTTTTCCATATATTTTTTTTAATAAATTGTAAACTCGAAATACTGTAGGTACGTTCCTTGAGTAATGTTTAGAATAATAATGAGAAAAATAAAACAATTTTGAAAAAAAAATATGTTTTTTGAAGTGACACATGCAGTTGTAGATCAATTTTAATAAATTGTAAACTCGAAATACTGTAGATACTTTCCTTTAGTAATGCTTAGTATAATAATGAGAAAAATAAAACAATTTTGTAAAAAAAAATGTTTATTAATGTGACACATGCAGTTGTCGATCAATCATATCTCTAATACTGGGGTAGAATTTTGAAATAATTATTATTAAAAGAGACTGTAGATGTTCATCAGAGAGCCTTGTGCGGTAAGCTAATTTGATGTACTTCATTTTTGAGAAAAAAAAATCACACAAATATGTCGTTCCGAACACTGATAGTAGTCCTCGAGCCAGTCTCTTCAGGTTAGGGTAATCTTCAGGAAGGCACTTATAAAAGTCAATTATGTATGTTTTCGTTTTTGTATTTGTCTTTTTGTATTTGTCGTTTCGATGACGATTGATGAGTGCCTGGTGCAAGGCCGTAGCCAGAAAACAATTTCGGGGGGGGTTTGGTTTGGTTTGGTGGACCAGTGAAAAAAACAATTTTAATAAAAGAAATAAAATGGTGTTACTTATCATATACATTTATTAGAAAACCATTACATTTACAATTACAAAATTAAATGTAATCTTCTAGCTTTCTTTGCAGCGAACGAATCAATTACCTCCTCGGTGTCGATGTCAATTCTGCGGTGGATTGACATTAACGCCAAACCGTTTAGTCTTTCCTGGTGTGTAGAGTTTCTTAAATAGCTTTTGAGGCGTTTCAGAGAAGAGAAAGTCCTCTCAGGTGTACATGTGGAAACAGGCAGTGTCGCCAAGATCTTTAAAAGTTTGTGAATGTTTGGAAACAAGGCCTGGTTGCATTCTCCGAGAGCTTCAATAGCACATGTTGGTCGATCTACTTCAGATTCGTCCAGCCATTTTATCCGCCACATGTCTAATTCAGCTTTTACAAAGTCCCATTCCAAATATTTTTTATAGAGCTCAAAGTAGTTTTCTTGATAATTATCAAAAATTTGTTCTTTGCAACACACATACAGAATTAAAATGTTGAGAGATAACAATGTAGCTTTATGATTTTGGAATCTCGACTGAAGCTGATCAATGAAATCGTCCAAAAGTGGGATCATTATAGTTATTCTAAAACAAGTCTCAGGATCTTTTGTGTTGTAGTTTGCCCAATGCTCTTGGCGTGACGTTATTCGCGGAATTTTCATTTCCTCGTTTACCGTACTGAGCAAATTCTGTGCATTCTTGAAAAGTTCAGCAAATTTTAAATTAATATTTTGAGCGCGAAGCGGTGCCACCAGGCCCTGGTGGCACCGCTTCGCGCTCGCGTGGCATGTTTACACAAACGTGCGCGGGCCGGATAAAGTAGCTACGCGGGCCGTATCCGGCCCGCGGGCCGTAGTTTGGAGACCCCTGCTTTAGATGATGATAATTACTACGATTTTTGCTCAACGTGAAACAACTGCTGCAAGCGTTTCCTAGCTGGATTTGCCTTCACCGCATAGACCCCATCGATGTGGCTATGTCCGATCCTCAACAAATGTCTTCTCGCACCCTGGCCGACCTAACCGTTTTCGTTTTCGCAGGGTCTCAAAATTCGCAAACCACGCAGCACCGGCGATTTGGAGAAACGAGGTGCCGGTTCCGGTTCCATTCGGTCCGCTGGCTCCTCCACGTCGTGGGTCTCCTCGGAGAGCGCACACTCTGGCGTAACTAACACTTCACTTCACACAGATTCCAATGCTAGCTTTATTGTCGAGGTAAGGTCATGTTTCAAAGTGTTGGTCTACACGCGGACACTTTAGTTTCTATGTTTATCTGTAGCTGCTTCTTTAATGCTTTTTTTTATTTTGATTAATAAAACAGTTAATAGAAAATCTTACATTTGGTAGAGTCAAAATCAACAAAAACTACTACTAGAATACGCAGATATTACTTACATTATAAGGTATATATAAAGGTTGAACATTCAAGCGCAGATTTTCTAGGTTATATATAATTTCCGTATTTAACAAGAAATTTTCCGATATTTTCAATTAAAAGTCTTCGTTAATTTCGCAAATTATCATGTGGACAAACTAATAAGAATGATTTGATGATTTTACAAATTATGATATGGATAGTAATAATAAAAAAAAAATAGTAATAATAATAATAATCAATCGCCAATAGTCAGAATTAAAATTCAGAGACCTGAGAATATACGATATTGTCGAAATCTTTAATGCCATAAACTGGGGTTTCAATTAAAATACACTGTACCATTTTCTTAAAATGAACCTCCCCAAAGCTCCTGATGCATATTGACAATTTTTCGTAAAATAGGTTAGATTGACAAAGAACGCCATTTCGATCCTTACTCAGTCGCACTTTGAACTGACGCAAGTTCTCTTTCTTTCTCGTATTATTCGTATAAATATTCGGGTTAGTTAAAGTTGTCGCGATATGTTTATCCCAACTGTGTTTTTCATTCGTTCACCCGATTTTTATTTTGCTGTGATGTTTAGGCGCCTTGAGGCATTCCGTTTATCAACGTTTTAGTTCCTGAGCTTAACGTATCATTGCAGTATTCGAATCTGATTTGGTCTATGCACTGTGTAAAACAATGCACTCTCAAAAGTTGTCCATTGGTTTAATATAAATAACCTACTATTAAATGAAAGAAAAACCAAAGTGATTAAATTTTCTACACCTAATGTTAGGCAGGTACAAACCAATGTAGAAATAAATGGAACTAGACTGGAGCCTGTTGCTTCAACTGTGTTTCTAGGGATAACAATTGACTCCAAATTACAATGGGGCCCACAAATTGAGAAAATGTCAGGAAAACTTAGCTCTGCGGCATACGCAGTTAAAACAATAAGGCGGCTGACTGATGTAGATACAGCAAGAATAGTATACTTTAGTTACTTTCATAGCATTATGTCCTATGGGATTCTTCTCTGGGGAAGCTGTGCGGACATCAATAACATTTTATACTACAGAAACGTGCTGTAAGAGCTATATATAAACTTGGTCCTCGAGTTTCACTTAGAGAAAAATTCAAAGAGATAAATATTCTTACTGTTGCATCACAATACAATATATATACGAAAATCTGTTGTATGTCCACAAGAATATTGACAAGTTTAAAATAAAAAGCGACACTCATAATTTTAATACTAGACATAAGCATAACCTTGTTGTACGTGCTACTCGTCTCCACAAATTAAGCAATTCTTTTTTGGGACAATGTATACGCTTCTATAACAAACTTCCTCATACTATTAGAGAACTATCTGTAAATAAGTTTAAAGCTACCATCAAAGCAAAATTGTATAAAAAAGCATACTATACAATATCTGATTATGTAAATGACAAAACGGCTTGGGAGTAAGGCTTGGACGCATCATAAGAACATAAATTAAAAATAATATTTAATTGTGTCTATATGAATAAAGAACATTTTGATTTTGATTTTGATTTTTAACGCCTTAACAATTCTTTACAATGTCAGTTTTTGCAGCGCGAAGCGCCTTATTTGTCCTCTACTTCGCTTTATTCCTTATTTGTCCTCTACGTCGCTTTATTCGTTTTTAAATATTTTTTTCCGAGATGAAGACGGTTTTGACCCCTGAGTCGATTAAGACCATTCCTATATGGAAGTCTGTCTATGTATCTATGTGTCTGTGCATTCCTCCACGATAGCGCCAAACGCGTAATCCGATTGAGCTAAAATTTGGCATGCAGGTATCACTTAGTCATAGCAAGAGTTAATAAGATTAATAAGATTGTGGTTGAAATCGGTCCACCAGGGGCGAACTAGTCATATTTCAATCTCGAAATATTAGACTTATATAAACTTGATATTTGGTAGACAGATCCGTTGGGCCGAAATCGCATTAAAGTTTCGCTTGTCAGTATACGAGTATTTGCGTAAACGATTGAATCGGTCACTACATACTCACTATCGGCGCTTCGCCTACTATCCCTTTTAATCGGGATAGTCGGGAGCTAATGGGCCCATTTGGGAGCTAATGGGCCCATGATGAGGTGGCCACGATGACCCATGTGTTCAGGGTCGGTCACACTCACGGGTCAACACCCATCCGATGGCCTCCAAGCATGGGGTGCGAACCTGGGTAGGACACTGGGTCAACCAGTCTCCCTTGGGAATCAAACCTCTGGCGCTCCTGGACGGTCTGCGCACCGAGCGGCGCAAGCCAATCGACTGTGCTCTCCGACTAACAGTCGGGGGAGTCTGGGAACTGTATTGTTTCCTATAGAGCGGTGGTAGTTGCCTACCTTACGGCGACTGCTCTTGAAATGACCATTGGCCATCCGATCCCGGTTCAGATTCGGGCAAAGGACGCCTTGGTCCGCGATAGATTCGGTGCACACCGTTTCACCGCTTCGTAAGGGAGAGGACCGCGCAAGCGACCTCGAACTCGGAACCAATCGAGAGACCGGAGAAATCTGGTCACAATTGGAAGCAAGGGCGCGAGTGTCGGCCCGCCAGGTAACATTACTGGCTATCTCGCGGTAAAGGCGTTGGCTTCTTGCGGGCTGTGACGTAGCTGGACGTTGGATTTGTTCTGTCCAAAGTCTTCTACGTTCACTGCAGGGCGACAGAACGAGAAAATCGTTAAAACGTCCTGTGGTGACGGGCTCGCCCGTTGTAGTTGACACCGCAAGTTATCCCTTTTAATTGGGTTAATCCCCTTTCCGAAGGGATATCATGCTCAAAACCATTCCATCAGTCCTTGGCTACTTACCGAGAAAGTTTTGTGTTGACACAACCGATTTTGATTTTCCTGTAATATTTTTCCACCTGAAAGCATTCCGATTATAAAAGTTATAGTTTTTGACGCTTAACACATTCATTGCCGTTCACGCGATATCACGTGTTGAGACCCTCTAAGAACCGCCGTTCACGCGATGTAGCGTGGTCGTCGCTAACGAGTTTCTATACGGCATAAATAGCTTTGGCCACAATAGTACAACAAAGACCAACTAGAATGGCTGAAGGGACGAACTATGTAATTCCTCACGTACAGGTCACGCGATAAGAGCTGGCACGTTCACAGTACTCACACTAATGCAATGTCACTATACTTGACCGCGAGCGAGAGAGACGGAAAGACTTTTTATGATGCGCATCAAGTGAAAGTCACGTCGCGCGTCACGACATTGCATTAGTGTGAGTACTGTGAACGTACCAGCTCTCGCCGCGGCACCTATACATACAACCTTTGCCCAAAGACAGTTGTATTTCATCGCCCCAAAAAATTTTAATACTTTAGAAGAGTCAGTAAAAAATGTTCAAAATGTACACCAATTTAAGATAAAAGTTAAAAAATGGCTCCTTTACTAAGTAGGTCGTACCAAGACTGAAAAAGAATTGCTTCATACAATAATTTACAATATGTGTGTATATAGATGTATGTGTTTGTGTGTTATTATATATGTATGTATGTATGTTTGTTTGTGTATATGTGTATATATGTATGGAACTAACCCTTTATCATATATATTTGTATTAATATGTGTACTATTTTATGCCATTATCTTAGTGTTAGTATTGAAAGTAGTCTATTAGTCAGTACTACTCAAACGTCAGTAATACTCAAAAACAAAGGCTATATATTTCGTATGTCCAGATACAGGCTGTTCGGTCTAGTTGGGCATTCGTCTAGAATGATCGTATGGGTTGTATTCATTTCCTTGTTGCTTATATACATAGTTACAAATTATATCTGTACGATCACACTGTTAACTCTCTACCAAGTTGTAACAAATTAAAAAAAATACTATTGCAGTATTTCGGTTAATCTATGCACTGTGTAAATGACTCCTTAACAATTCTTTAATGTTAGTTTTTGCAGCGCGAAGAGCCCGCGTGTAAATCGCCCTTCTCCTTTGTCCGCTACGTCGCTTTGTCAGACGACTCACGTTTGGATACTTTCAGGATGAGCACTTAGACGCGAGCGTAACAGAGACGTATATGGGCGAATGGAAGAATGACAAGAGGACGGGTTTCGGTGTCAGCGAGCGCAGTGACGGATTGCGATACGAAGGAGAGTGGTTCGCAAACAGGAAATACGGCTACGGCGTCACCACGTTCCGGGACGGCACGAAGGAAGAGGGCAAATACAAGAACAACGTACTGATCACCAGCCAGAAGAGGAAACATCTGTTCCTGATTAGGAGCGCTAAGTTTCGAGAGAGGATCGACGCCGCCGTGAACGCGGCGCAGAGGGCTTCCAAAATCGCCCTGCAGAAAGCGGACATCGCCATTTCAAGGTAGGGTTTATTACATGATTAACCCTTCGAAAGCCAGCCATTCCGACGCGAAATTCGTGCGGAAAAACGACGCCGTGCCTTTGTTTTGTGTGAATTAGTTTTTTTAATTAATTTTCTCTTGTTGCCTAATAATATATCTTATTATTCATGTATATTATATATTTACATAATATTTAATTCGTCCAGAGTAGCTAATTTTACCAAACAATCGATTGTTTTCTCCCAAATGTGAAATAATGTTTTAGGCTGCTATTTTATATTTATTATTTATTTATACATAAACCTCGATAAATATTACATATTATTAAATAAAATTCATGGGAGGTTTATAAAAAAGTAATACATGAGGAGTAGGCGAACAAAACGATCTAAATCGGTTTTGGACCCAAACATGTACTACCAAAACGACCTAGAAACCTTAGAATCGGTTTTGGACCCAAACATGTACTACCAAAACGACCTAGGAACAACTATTTACTACCAAAACGACCTAGAAACCTTAGAAAAATAGGACAGAAATCACCAATTTCGTTCAAAACGATCTATCGCTGGTTGAAAATTGTTGATTATTTAGAAATAATTTGAATTTTATTCAAAATTATCTAAATCTGATACTAAATCATAACCCATAAAAATGTTTTCTTTTAAATCGGTCTAAATATATTTTTTTGGGCACCTTTTCTTGTTTTTGTTGTTGTATCCCTAATTTATATGTTATGGCAATATTCACATTTGACCATAGCTTCGGTAAAGTGAGTTACTAAGCAAATTTGTTTGGTGTAAATAGTGAAAAAATGTCATCTGGTACGGTTGCGGCACTCAACGCCGGTTCTAAGAAGACATATTCATATATTTCTTAAATAATATTAATTATTTTAAGATTTTTTTTGCATATTCATTAATTAAGGATTTAATAGATTAAGATTAACGACGTAAATTTTTTTAAAATGCCTAAACGTTTTCATTTCCTCTTTTTTAACACCAGTAGCAATCAAAACGGTATAATATATGAATACAGTTGCGATCTAAATATTCCGTTTTCAATCAAAACGATGTAAACGAAAATTTGTTTTTTTTATTATGTCCCATTCTTGCAATGAAAAATTACTTGCGAATGCTAGATTCTATACAGATCAGCTAAGGTATCAACTAAAAAAACAAAATATACAATTAAACAAATGGAAGTATGCTATTTAGTTTTTTGCCTCTCCTGTAAAATTTAGTTCAACGCTTTTAGATCGTTTTGTTCGACGACTCCTCATATATAAACAACTTGAAAAACCAAAAAATGAATAAATGGTGGTAATGTCGTCCCAGAGGTTAAACGTTCGATTGTCTATATCTCAGCTGTTGCCTTTTGGTCTCGCACTTTTGTTGTATTCGACTATAAAAGTTTTCAATTAGTTATTTTTTCTGACGAGCCCCTAATTTATCGCACCATGCATCATCTTACGGTTGCCAGCTGTATGGTTTTCGACCGGACAGCCCGGTTTTCTTTACGTCTGTCCGGTCAAGAACATCTCGATAAACCGGACAATAAAAAAGTGTAATATCTGACGCTTGTGCTTGGGCCGACACTAGGATTGTGACAATCTTAGTTACTTGCCTACGCTGCAGTATCGAATGATTGAGTTATGATCAGTATCTCCTCGTGTAAGCAGCAAACTCCGGCTGAAAACATTTATGCAGAATTGTGTGCACTTCAAAGTGTTTTCCCTTCAGGCAACTCTCTTAATATGTGGTGCATTTTTTACAATGAAGCAGCATCATATTTTTTTTTAATTATGCAGTATGTGTGTAGTATTGCTATAACTAATGCTTTTGTGGAACTAATCTTTAGTCATAGGAAATGTGTGGTCAGACGAAAGAAATCGTCTCGTAGTAAAAACTGTAAAACTGAATTGTTTGTTTCCTTTAATATATGTTAGTGCTAGTTGCACTGAATTTAAAGATGCCTTCTCAGGCAATAGAGTTTTATTAAAAGCAGTGGCATCGTATGCTAAATATATAATAAGCAGATTATATATAATGTTAATTTAGCATTCGATGCCACTTAGTAGAAAAGTAGTTACGAACTTCAACTTATTTAGTGACATTCAGTAAATTTATCTTTTATCAACCCATTGAATGCCGAGTTGTCAACCGTATGTCATTCTAGACGTCAACACAAAGCTACTTCCTTCAAGTTTAAATGGAAGTCCTACGTAATATTACATAGTCGGCACCCAAACCATCTGCCAACTACGCAATATTCCCTACTTAGCATTCATTGGGTTAAAAAAAACACATGTCCTATTTTATCAACACATCCGGCAACTCTACCTACATCATCTAATGCAGATTATTTTATTGTAGGACAGCAACGGCTAGAGGAAAGGCCGAGCAGGCGGATCTCTCCGCGGATCAAGCGAAAGAAGACTGCGAATTGGCGCAGATGACCGCGAAGCAATTCGCGCCCGATTTTAAACTTCCAAATTTAGAAAGGATACGATTAAGAGACAAGTATCGATCTCCGACCGACATCAATCAACAACTTCCGAAACCGACGATACTTCCAATACAGCCCAACCAAACGACCAAACCCATCGACAACCAAATGACGATGACGAACCAGATGAATCAAATGGCAAGCCAAATTGCGAACAAGTCGGCGGTGACGTCATCGATGCGGCGGCCTTCCGAGGCATACCCTCAAACAGTCCCTGTCGAGCCACCGAAATACCCACCCCAGCCCTCCACATTTCCAAACAGTAATCTTATACAAAACCAGAACCAAAACCAAAATGCAATGCATAATTTGCCATCCCCATTGCCGCAGAATAATTATCAGCAGAGCTTTGATTACTCGCAGCAGCAGCCTTATCAACAGCAGAATCAAAGCTATCAAATGCAACAGCAATCGACTCTCAATAATAACTATCAACAATCACCTAACCCACCCCAACAGAATTACCAGCAATTAAACAACAATAATGGCTATCAACAGCAGAATGCATATTCTCAAATGATGCCTCCAAATCAGACTCAGAACCTAAACTATAACCAACAAATGCAACATAACGCGTATGGCCAGCAATCTCAGCAGTCCATTGATCAGTATCAGAACGCTCCCCAAGATCCGTACATGAATAGGATGGATCACAATAGGATACCGCAAATGCCGACACAACCGGGCCAACCGCCTGGAAACGCGCAAATGTACAACAACCAAGCAGCAGCGCAGCGTAGATCGTCGAAACAGGTGGGGGATCGACCTCCCTTAGTGAATCAATCGTCTATAGATCACTTCGATCACTACAAGAGACCGCCGAGTAGAGATTCCAGCGTGGATCGTTACGCCAGAGCGACGGGTAGGATGAGTTTGAGCGGTGCGGGTTCGAGGCAGCCGTCAGTGGATAAGACTACGGTGGAAACGCCGGATAGAACATCGAGGGGGCAATCCCAAATAAGGTATGTAACGTGTATTTCTTAAGGTGTGACTCCTGCATGTGTTTTATCGAAACATTTCACAAAAACAACTGTTTTCATACATAAGCTGTCTCCTGCTTATAACCATGTTTCAGGTTTAAACAAAACATTTTGTGTAGAAATCAAAATGAGTTCCGACGAGGAATACGTACTTTCAGTTTTAGCAATTATATACGCAGTATCGGGGAGAAGAAACAGATTTCGAGTCAGACCGTGTTGACGATCTCGAAATTTTGACATTTACTCAGTTACCGATTGAAGATCGGTTTGGGTTGGGCATTTTCTACCGTGTTTCTGAAACTAATTTTGAGGAATTGGTTTTAGTTATACGGTCCGATGTGCACAAAAATGCCCACACATCAACACAGCTATTTCTTTAATAGCGCCATGTTTTGTAACCCTGCATTCTCGGAATTTTGTTTTCCAGATAACGGATACCCTCTGATTAGGGTTAAAAACTAAAGAACAGTACCTCTATTCCAATCCATCGCCAAATTTTGTCATTATGTGTTCAAAAGACAATGTAACCTCAAAAACCATGTTTACTTACAGATATGCGCCACAGTATACAGTCGATATACTGAGCTCGATTGCGTTTCTCTTGGAACTAGAATCGGAAATTGTTCATGAGCACGAGACAGAGCAGTACGTCAGACCGGAATAGAAATGAACGGTTGTCACTTTTCCGCATTAAAACTACCCACCGAAGTTAAAGCAGCTAAATCTAATACCGCACGAAACTTATTCAGGCGTGTATAAGTTCGACAGGTAGTTTAGGTGCCGGAAAATCGACGATAGTTCATTTCATATTCCGTTCTAACGTATTGCTCTGTCTCGTTCGGTTGAACTAAGTTCCTACTTTTGTTCACTAAGAAATGCAATCAGGTCCACTGTGTGTGCGCGGTGCGCGCGACGGTTGAACATGAAACAAACCCTTCCCCTTTTCACCTGCGCGGTGAATGTTTTCCAAGTGCCTCGGAAAACAAAAACATACACAAATGTGTATGGACACGCCCCTTTGTTTCGGATGTGTTTCGAAAAAACAGGCGCATGGCACCCGGCTTTAGATCGCTACCTCGAGTTTTAGAAATTCTGATTTTATGTATTTTACTAGATCCGGGACTCCCGCGCCCCAGACCGGGAACGGGATGGTGATGACCGGCCGAGGGTCAGGAGCGACCACTCCGGTTTACTCCGTGCAGACACCGCAGCCCGACCCCAACCTACCCTTCGAAGAGATACTGCTGAGGAAGAGAAACCTAGGCCAAGATATCATTCCTTCGTTGAACAACCCGAAAAGAACTGAGAGCTTGTACGCGGGATCGAAGGTGGCGCCACCGGTCGCACCAATGGGCGGTGGTGGTGGCGGCGGCGGCGGACGAAAGGTAACCACATACAACTACTACTATAAACTTTATTATCGGCAAATCCTAAAAGTAAGGTCTCCACGCTCCTAGCGCCGGAAAAAAATATATTTTCCCAAAGTTGGTACCACTGCTGTATATTGTATCTCGGCACCTATCCAACGAGAGGTGCCTCGACTTGCTCAGATGTCGCGTCTGACATGCATTTAGGATGGACGTTTCTACGTCGGCCACCGCCACCTCTGTTTTTGGAACAGGAAAGAGGTTCTTCTGATTGAGTTTATGCCAACTGGGACAACCTTCAATGCAGATTCATATCCCAAGACTAAAAAAACTTCGCAGAGCCATCCCAAATCGAAGACGAGGCATGCTGATGAAGGGGGTTTGTCTCCTTCATGAAATTGCTCGGCCCCACGTTGCCAGACACAAACGCCCTTTTGGACCAGTTTGGCTGGGACGTGATCTATCCCCCCCCCAAACTTCCCAGACCTTGCATTTTTCTCCCAGTTGCTAAATAAGCAAATGGGAGAAAAATGGATGGAGACAGATGAAGAACTGAAAAAAGAAGTCACGCAATACCTGGAAAAGGAGATGGTCCATGTTTATATGAGGCTGGCACACACAAACTCCCAGTACGCATTGAAAAGTGCATCCAAGTGAATGTCGATTATGTTGAAAAGTATCTCATATACCTACTGTATGTATTTTGAAATCATTCGAGTATTATTATAATATTGGAGACCTTAATTTTGGGACAAGCCTCGTATGTAAAGGGGGCAAAAATTTATGGGACGCATTCCCACCACCAATAACGACCAGACATAGGTAGTTGGAAAGCTCTGTTCAATACTGACGTATGTTACTATGGCGGTTAGTCTCAAATCAGTGTGGAAAAATAGTTACAGCTACAAGACAAACTTGTACCACTACTTATATGAAAAATCGTCACATCACCGTCAGGGGATGCGGAACCACGGTACGCGGCGCCGCCATGTTTCGCGTCGCCATATTTATTTTTTGCGAAATGGATGGATTGCTATGCTTTATGGCTGCATTATCAGTTTTAATATAGGACGATTACTTAGTTTGTTATTCTGACAGTAACACGTAATAGCGATGTTTTATTGTAATAAACGATTTTTTAGATACAATGACGTAGGTTTTGGTTTTAGCTGTAACTTTTTCGCCACAACGATTTGGGACTGACCGTTTTAGTAACAAATGACAGCAATGAAAAGAGCTTTTCAACGACATGTGTCCGGTCGTTATTGGTGGCGGAGCCGTTTGGCTCATCCTCTTTATAAATTTGTTTTTTTTAAGTTGTATACGCCTAGGTATTGGAGTGTCACTTTTAAACGTGACACTCCAATATCTGCGAATATCACTCCAATATCTCAGAATGCGTGTTTAAACACGCGTAAGGGGTGGAAGGGATGATACTTGGGTAAGAGCCGGATAGTTGCCCCTCTTTTCAAAAAAGCTCTTTTATTAAAAAATGTGTACTTACTAAGAATAATGCAAAATGTATATCAAAACATAAGTCTTTGATGGTTTATAGTAGCCTATTTTTGTAAAGATATATAATATTAGCTTTGGGTAAATCATATTTTTTGTGACCTCTCAAATAAGGGATAGTCGCCTAAGGTAAGAGCACCGGTAATTGACCATGTACCTGTAGTTGACTATTTCACACTAAAGTTGATAAAATAAGAATTTGGGACACATTTTTAAATTGATTCCATGTTAACTAACAAGTGCTGCCATCTGTCCATCTATCAGTGCAAACTGCGCGTCTGCTACTAGTTAATATTCAAAATGGCGGTCAGTTGTTTGTAGAGTGACGCGCCGTAAGCTGTTTATCTGGGTTTTTCTTGCTGATTTCCATAAGGATTGTGATAGATTTGAGAGCGATTAATAGCGACTAATAACATTGTTGATGGTAAGTGTTTTTATTTTGTTATTTGTTAAGGATTTGTTTGGGTAAAGTGGTATTTTAAATATGAAAATATTCACGTGGAGCTGACTGGCAGGGTGGTCCACTACTGACTCAAATTTATCTTGATTTTCTAATAATTGACCGGGGCGGTCAACTATTCAATAAATTGTAGCGGACTTCTTTTTAGTAGTTGACCACCTCTAGTGTCAGTTATAACCTGCCACTAAAAGCTATTTTTTTTATTTTGTACTTAGATGACTTCCGTCAGTCATCACTGCAGAGAATCTGCTTGAGTTGCTGTCAAGACCGTCAGCCATTAGTGTCGGTGGCGGTCTGCTTGAAACTGTACTGGAGCAATCAGCTTAGTTCCTGACGGTCTGCTAGAAACGATACCAGAACCATCAATCAACGCTGTTGCTGACGAATTAAATTCCGGTGTCAACGGTATTGCTGGAACTTCTTCCGATCCTGCACCTGCTAATGTATCAAGTCCATTTAAGAAGCATTTCTTTTACAAAACTAGTATCAAAAGGGACACACCTAAACCACGTTCAAAAGAAAGAATGCCTTCTATTGTTTCGGGTAAAAGTTACCAGGAATATTTACAAAGGAAGTTGAAGCAAAAAGAAGATCTTGAACGGATAAAAGTAGAAAAAGCTGCTGAAAAACAACGAAAGAAAGAAGAAAAAGAGTCATTAAAGCGTGTCAAGGCTCTAGAAAAAATTAAGATTGCAAAAATAAAGTGGGTGAACAAAAATCTCCACTTCTGTTCAAGTTCTGACTCAGATGCTGAGGATTCTCTAGGAGAAAGTGTAAAGGAGTCAGAAACTGAGCCTGACCATTACCAAGAATCTAACGTTGCGGTTCTGAAGCCCCCTCAAAGAGTTGGTGGTGAATTTGTCATATATCAGTACGAAAATAAATTTTACCCCGGAAAAGTACTAAAAGCGATTAAGGAAACAGCTACAATCTCATCAATGGAAGTGAATGGTCGATTGTGGAAATGGCCGTAATGTAAAGACGAGCTTGACTACCCGTGGGAAGCAGTAGTAATTGCTTTAAAAGCTGAGCCAAAAAAGATCACCTCAACGAGGGATGTCATTGATTTTCCAGAGATACATTTCTTTATGTAACTTTTAATATGCTCTGTTCTTTCTTCATATGCTCTGTTTGAAATAAAACACTAAGTATTAATAAATTTGCCTCTTATTTAACAACTTAAACCCCATTTAAACTTAACTATCTGGATGGTCAAGTACTGATACAAAATATGGTCTTCTACTAGATTTTTGTATTTTTTAGATGGTCAACTACTAACAATTTTTTTTGAAAAAGTATTTATTTTTTATTATTTTTTTGTATAACTGTACAAGCAAAAAAAGTATGTGTGTTTAATAAACTTTTTTCAGAAAACATATATAAATATTCACTCAATGAATTCAGATAAAAATAAAGGGTAAGCATTAAAAAATCAAAATTCTGGCCCTTAAATGGTTACTACTGGTGCTCTTACCTTACTGTAGTGGATAGTAAGCCTAACGTTAAAAATGATTTTTGAACTTAAAATATTTTCTTCATTTTCACTGCCAGAAAAATAAATTTGTATTTTTCTCTTCCTTAAAGCTCTTACTTTTTTGGTCTTCTACTTTTTTTGCAATTGCCCTCTTTTCTTCACAATGCTTTTCTTGCTACTAGCTGGGTTATTTTTATTTTTCGCTGTCCTAATTTGAGTTTCCGTTATTTTGATTGTTTTCTTTATTTTCTCTTCTTTATTCTTCTTCTGAACAATTTTATCTTAGACTAAGTAAATAGGGCGACTATCCTTTTCGATAAGGATATTTGCCATTCTTAACCCTTCAGGCCTCTGCCCCTCAGCCGATTGACAAGTTGATGTCCCAAAAAAATTTTGTAAAAATTAGTAAAAAAATTGAATTATGACACTGTCTAACCAAAACATTAAATACTGCCAAACCACTGTACCCACAATTAAAATAAAACCGGGGCCGTCACGCTGAATTGTGTTGTGGCCGATATCGGCCAATTGGGGCTTTAGGGGTTAATTGCGAAATAAATAAAAACTATTCAACAATAACACGTAATAGACAAAGACACAACGTTTAATTTAAACTTTAATGAAAAGATACACAAAGTTGACTGAAACCACAATCAGTATTAAAAATATTCTATAGAAATTACTTACCAATATCGACGCTTGTCAACGTTTCGCCGCGGAAGATTTTTGCTCACACGGACAAAACGCGTGTGCATAATCAGACGGCTTACATGGAACTGAGGCCTGCGGGAAGGGCACTTCTAATTATAGTAAAGCACTAACGCCACCAACATCCCCAATATAGTGTATTTAAATCCGGGGCACGTATCCGACTGAGGCAACTATCCGACTTTTACCCTAAAGATGAAGCCGAGTGGTCGTTACTTTTGGCGCCCGACGTGGAGCGCTAAGTATAAAAAGTAAAAACCACCCGCTCGGTTTGGGAGATTGATAGCACAGTCTTCCTTGTAGAAGCATTGTTTAGTTCGTTCTGGAACTGCGAAAAGTGTACCTATTCACTGTGCTAAAATATGTATATATCGCCTACGACGACTATAACAGTTACATGCGTTCGATTTGTTGATTATAGGATTGTTTTCGGATAAGATTTTTAAGGTTCAGATTCGTGGATTGCTTTTCGGACAAACACAAAAGGCTCGCATTGTACGCGAAGCGTCGGTTTGGACGGTTGTTCGTAGTAAAACGTTTCAAATGAGTGCGAACATGAAATCCGAATTTGATGGGACTGAAGACAGCACATTCACGATAATCACAAATTACAGTCAATATTAACTATGGGATAATAAACATGAATACGTTGATATTTCGTAGGGGGAATTTGCTGAGTTATTAGCGAGAGCTTGAGCGCTCGCGGTAAAATCGCTGAAAATGCGCGCAGAATGTTCGCAATAGATACGAGTAGATGTTTCGTACGAGCGATGGCGTCCACATATTGTGAACGTTGCATTGCATGTTATGTGGCTTCTATCTGTGCGCGGCTTAATGCAGATTTACACTGAGTCAGTAATAGGCGTCAGTGCTGGCGCCGAGAACTGACACACTGTTTACATTCTGTTGATCAGCCGTTGTTATTTCTTTATGGTGTACGCGCGTTATTAAAGTCAGTGGACAAAAATGCATCATTTTCGCTAGTTAAACTTTTCCACACAACGCGACATCACCCTACAAGTGCCAGCGACTGACCAACTGCTGAGTTGGGCGTTTAAACTAGGTTTACATGGGCTTATCAGAGCATAAATGAAGGTTTTTTTCGCAGGAAAAATGAGCTTTGATAAAATGAAGAGGACGCTTAGTACTTGTCTCTTAGTAGTACTTATCGCTAGATCGTGAGAAGTAACCGTTTACACGTTGGTATTAGCAGAAAGGTATTAGTGGTATGGCATCCGTTCGAAATGGATCACCACCGCCGCCTTATTTTTCATACGATTTTAATTCCTGTATAATTCCTGTATATTCCTGTGTAATAATTGTATAGTTGTTTCTGAATTCTACCTTTCTGTCGTAATCATAAAATAAACTTAACAAATATCACGTAAACAGAGAGAAACGTGTGTCCCTTGCCATTTTGATTTGTCATTAAACACTTGCCGCGGCTGTTCACACGAGTCAGCGAGCGACGTGCTTAGTAATTTGTGTGCTTCTATTCACTTGCACTGGCAGTTTCACTAATACTAATTTATTCCTTGGCGGCGATTGGGGAGGGGGTCGCCCTCGCAGCCAATACGCTGCTGTCGGTGCCGCTGGATCTCGTACTCCATTCACGATTCGCTTCCATTCTTGACGATTTTTGGCCACGTCTCGAGCATCGATAGCCGAAAATTGTTGATTATTAAGGTCGTCTTTGATGTTATTTAGCCAGGTTTTCTCTTTGGCGCTGAACGCTGAATTCTCCATTCTGTCGGACGGTCTCGCCAAAGAAGTTTACGTGGCAAGCGATTATCGTTCATTCGGCAAACATGGCCGAACCATCGTAGTCGACGTTTTTGTACTTCTTCTTCGATCGTTGTTAGTTGCACACATGCTGCATCTAGATCTGCATGTTTACGCGCAAGGTATTACTGTAAATGACAAGTATTAGCTAATAAGCTCGTGTAAACCTACCATTAGACAAGGTCAGCACGCTGACACGTGTGGTAAGGAGAACGGCCTGTCATCAAAATATATACGGGAATATTGGTCAGCACTGACTCGGCAGCTTAGCGCTATACTGACGAATTTAATTTACACGATGGCAGTACCGGGTCAGCAGTGACTTGTTTGAGTTTGAAGTCAGTAACTGACAATGTAAATCAGCTTTAATCGCCCTACGTTTGAGTTGTTTTATTTAATTAGATTTCTTGATAACGATACTTGTTTACAATATAAGACATTTTTTTTACACAATAGAGCCACTTTTTTCATTTTTTGTATTTAGAATCGTAGGAACGATTTGACGTAACACATACCTACGCTTTGTGGGGTTCGGCTTTTTTGTACTTGAACGTATGTATTATACGTAATATGGCTCGTTGCGTTGCGGTGATAATATAGCGGACGTATCACGTAGGTACGTTCGTATAGGCATAGTAACATAAGAACAATATAACATCTCCATAGTACGCACCGATTTCGCACTCATACAAGCGCCTGTTGTCCGTACGCTACCACTACATAGATTCTCGGGCGCCTCGGTGCTAGCCAGTCAGGGCTGTCGCGCGACAGCTAAGTATAAAAAAGTGGAATGTTTTCTGTACAGGCTGTAATGCAACCTATCAGAAATTACCTTTACGAGTATTTACATTTACGTTACGAAATTACATTTACGAGGTAACGTTTATTGTTCATTTGCGTAGGTAAGTATGTATCTATGTAAGTAGGTCCATATGTATGTAAGTGCGTGGGTAGGTAGGTAGATGCGTTTTTGTTACGTACCTACTTTAACTTACTAAAATGTAGGTATTTTGAACAATTTTGGGAACCGACTATTGATCTATAAACAAAAATACATAAACGTACATAATAATTATAAAGAATTGCATTTCTGCTTTAATGGGATCACAACTTGTCAATTGTGTATTTGTAGTGGTGGTTCGGCGAAGCGTAGGTACTTATTTCAAAAACGGGCTCGAGATGTCCTACTGATGCTATTTTACTATGGTATAGATAGGGCGGTTAAGTTTTGTAGGTAGATAGGTTTTCATTTGTGAACTTCCACGCTTACGCGATATTACGCAATAGTCCAATTGCGTCTCCAGCGAAGCCACGCAACTACGTACTGGCAGGAAAGAGTTGCGTCGATTTCTCGATACCGACTAGGCCTTCGGTTATCGTCAAGAATAACTAATGTTCACGGTTAATTTTAGCCGGACGCCGCGGACATCGGAGTGAATCATCGTGTAGCGTTTCACAGTGGAACGTCACGCGCGGGGGTGTAGGACTGTACATACGAATGCGGGTACGACTGTTTTCGGAATGCCTTTCAAAACTGACGACGGCCTGCTCAATTATTGAAAAAAATAGTCCACATGAAAGTTTTACGTAAAATGATACGCCATACGCGCTAAACCAATCAACCCCATCGCTGTCAAAACAACGCACTCACTGAAATAGAGAAATATATTTCGGTCCTCCGAGCCAGATATCTGAAGTGACCAACCAAACGGGAATGTAGGGTATTATTAGCAAAGGAATCTGTCAAATAATCTAGTTCTAGCCGATGGCGGGGAGCTTCTGCCATACCCTCCAACATAGTTGGCGATTTCTATCACACGATTATCCGATTTCGGTCGTTTTATCCCAAATAGTAAGTTAGGTTCGGATTATTAATGTTGAATATATTTATTCGAGTCGTTACGTACGACGCACGTTGATTTTACGAAGACTGAAGTGTGAGCGATGCAGAAGGGCAGCAGTAGTCATGAAGGGCAGCAGCATTCATGGAGTAACGTAGGCTCTAGTGGTGTGAATGTATATTTGTAATAAATCGATTCCCAAAAACACCACAATAAATTCTTCCTCCCCCCACAATTTCGATCCATAGACAATCATGCTTATAGTTGGTGAGCCAGCGACAAAAAGTCATAAACGCGTGGCATCAGCATCTCCATATCATTGTATTGCGCCATTGCGATCATTATATTGCGCGGCACGACCGATTCGTGACATGTATGGAGATGTTGACGCCACGCGTTCGATTATAAAGCAGTCTGACCATATTTTGCCTTGGGAGCTATTAAGCCCTTGCTCAGTAGGCCACGAAGATCCATTTGTTCAGGGTCGGTCACGCTCACGGGTCCACACCCATCCGGCGGCCTCCACGCATGAAGCGCGAGCCCGGGTATGAATGGCCTGAGGGCTAGTTTCCCCCAGGAGTCAATCTTCTGGCGCACCTGGACGGTCTGCGCACCGTGCGGCGTAAGCCAATCGATTGTGCATTCTGACTAACAGTCGGGGGAGTCTGGAAATAGTACTGTTTCCTATAGAGCGGCGATGGTTGCTGACCTTACGGCGACCTTCACCGCTACGTAAGGGAGAGGACCGCGCAAGCGAACTCAAACTCGTAACCAGTCGGGAGACTGGAGTAATCTGGTCGCAACTGGAAGTAAGGGCGCGAGTGTCGGCCCGCTGGGTAACATATCTGGCTATCTCGCGGATAAGGCGTTGGCCTCTTACGGGCATGTGGCGGAGCTTGACGATGAGCTGTTTTGTCCTAAGTCTTCTGCGTTCAGGATAGAACGAAAAATTTCGTTGAAACTTCCTGAGGTGACGGGTTCGCCCGTTGTAGTTGACAGCTCTAGTTGACCATATATTTCGAGTTCTTTATTGCATCCACTCTCTACTGATGATTTTTTAGCTTTTCCAAAACACTTTGGGGATAGGTAAAATTACACCTTTCCTAGTACTTCAGAGCCAGGTGTCCCGGAACATGGCCTGCTGACTGTACCCGGCATTCTATGGCCAAAATACTGCCTGATCTGAAAGTATCAGCTTTTCCAAAACTTGCACCTTTTTGTTGCTGGCTCTTGGCTATTTTTGTGACAAGCTCAAAACAGAGGACGAATGAGTGATAGCCTACCTTCTTCCACCCTGGCAGTGACCTTTTCGCTGCATATGAGGTTTGTATGCAGCAGCAACCTCGCAATCGCTTGAAAGGTACCAGCGGAGCAAGGAGTTCGGCGGGGACAGTGGCTACTCCCGCCGCCGTGTTTGATAGAGTACTCTCTTACGGTTTACCAATCTTTTTCCTTCTTTCGTACAGTCCCCCTTGTTGATTAGGGCTTATTTTATTCATTTTATCTATAGCTTTCTTTCATTTTGGCTCGTCCAGTTATGAATGCCACATGCGCCTGTTGCAAGATCGACCGAATACTCACGCTTGCAAATAGGTGTGTACTGCTTGTAAGTACTGTGCTGTATAGGCAGTACTGCTTACACCCGCACAACCTAAATATGAAACTGTTCCAGATGTCATCGAAGTGTGCTTTTTCTTTCAACATGTGATCTATCTTAGGCCTACGGTTTTGGTTTTCTACGTTGACAATGTTGAATCTTCTCATAGCTGTTTCCAAGAAGTTGCTTGAATTCCTCTCTGCTGAGATTCCAGATCCTGGACTCCTTCTTTGACATCTTGAACTCTCCATTATAATCTCTTTCTAGAAGTTCTCATCCCAGCTCGTTGTTTAATTTGGTTATCGTCTGCTCCTGATTTTGAAACTTTAACGCCAGGTATGATGCGAGTCTCTACGGTCACTCTAGGCTGAAAGAATGGTTACATATCGGTATACCTAAGTACCCGGAGTGACGGGTTCGCCCGTTGTAGATGACAACACCCCACTGTAATCTCCGTCGTCAGCGCAGCGCGGTTGCTGCCATAAGTATAAGCGGTTAGGCCAACGGTACAAAATAACCCGCAGTTTTCAGTGACCCGCCTCTCGTTCTATATTAATCTTGCCGGGAAAGCGGGCGGTCCATGTGTCGCGGAGCAGCCGGCGGCCGCGATCCTCAGTCGCTCTTGCTCATCGGCGATATCGGTCGTCTGTCCGCCGCGTGCGCACTCTCTTCTTCTTTTGCTTCCTCTCCGATCCTCCTGCGCCGGCGTATAAATAGTGAGTCGGCGAAATGCCACGGGTAGATGGTGCGGCACGCGACGACCAATCGAGCGCGCGACAGTTCGTCTTGTCAATCCCGAATGCCAAGTCCGAATCGGTGACACGCGTTACGTAAAAACATACGATGTGGTATCAGGGAGAGGACGAAGATGAGGAAGACCTCATGTTCTCGCCCGCCATACTGGCGCGGAGGGCCTCTGAGAGTTGGATTAACGTGCCGCCAGTAGAGGTATAAAAACAAAATTCAAAAATATGTGTCGTAGAACTGTGAGGTAGAATATTCCTGGTTGTGAAACTCACGAACTATTTCGTTGACATCATGCTTGATATTTCTAACGACGTGAAAACTGCGTGTTTTAGCGAGCTTCTTCCATGTTTCACAATTCTCTTTTCACCGGCGAAAGTCCAGACAAATCCATTGCAAAGATTCTTTCATTAATCTCACCATTTATGTCATGCTGCTGTCCACCATTAAGAGCCTTTCAAGACAAGACGAATCTCCGTAATCTACTATATTTTTTGGAATCCAAACCACCTGAAGGGTAGTTTAACGCTCGCTTATCGTGATCACAACCTGTTGTTTACATTCTTAGAAAACGAACACTTAAGTTAGGTAGGTAGGTACTTGAGCGAATAAATTTGACTCAATCCTACCGCCAACGGTCGATATGTCATGATTACAGTGAGTAATGGCCACCACATCCGCCATTATCGCTATGGCAGGGCGCCAAGAGATGAGTTGGCCAAAGAAGGTATTCCCGTTTTAGAAACTTTAACATCTCGGTTAACTGTGTGCCACCGATTTTTAACACTTATATATCTGTAAAAAGGACTGAAGGGGTACCTATAAACATTGATATGTTTGGACCATTATCATACTCTCACAATTGGTCGTTAGAAGCTTCAGACATTAGCCCCAGGTCAATTTGATTTGACATCTTCTTAGTCTTTATAAAATAAGCTTCAGAATAGAGCCTCCAGTCAATTTAATTTGACATCTTCTACTGTTTCCGTGTCCTCTGAATATTTCCTAGGAGTCAGAAGTCATCAGTCTCGTTACTTTCGGAACGTGTAGCGTGGATTCTAAATTATGAGGTTGACTTTGCGTTTTCAGATGATGACGGCGGCGCCGCAACCGCTGCAGAGGAAAAAGTCACTCCCAGACGTGCAAGGCCTGCCCAAGGCCACGGACCCCATGAGCAGAGAGGAAGTGTCCATGCTCGGCTCGGCTAGGCGGGAAGAGCTGAGGCGAATGGCCGACGAGTCGGAAAGGCTTCGCGCTAACCCACTGCTCTACTTAGTCAGTCCACAAGTGAAGGTCCGCATCATTTACTGGCTTTTTGATGTAGAAAGAAAATGAGAGCCAACCTCTGAGATTTGAACACTGATCAGCTGTGGCCGCTTTAATAGCTCCTACAGACACACCTATTTGTAAGGACCTCTGCTACTATATCAGACCGGTCGTTGCCCACAGTATACGTACCCCTAGGAGCTCAGCGCTGTGATGGCGTCATCTCGACTAGGATATATTAATATGCAGAATAAATTATGAACCAATCCACAAAAAAAACAGTTCTGCCAGATTTAGTGCTTTAGAAGTATTAGGCAACTTCAGATAAATTAATTGTCCCAATAAGTTAGTGCGTCTGTTGTAACAGCTTCAAATATGATTTTTTGAGTGCGTTTGTTTTGACAATATATGGCATTGATATGCAGTAGAATTGAATTTATTAAAACAGAATATATATATATATATATATATATATATATATATATATATATATATATATATATATATATATATATATATATATATATATACATATAAACATATAGACATATGTACATACATATATATTTATATGTATATATGTATATACGTATATACATGTACATACATACATACATACATATATATATATATATATATATATATATATATATATATATATATATATATATATATATATATATATATATAAACATATATATATATATATATATATATTTGTAAAGTTTGCGCTTTTGCTTTTAATGATGCTCTTCGTATGCTTTCTCTGAGAGTCTGAACTCAAACAAAATAATAAAATAAACTGTTTATACCGCGTTTGCAGGATTGGTTCTCGAGACAGCAGCTGGTGCTATTGGTGCTCTTCGTGAACATCTCCCTGGCGATAATGTTCTTCAAGCTGCTGACGTAGCATCGGACGAAGCACGCCTGGCGCGTTTGAGACTTTTCTTGCAAGTGACTACGGTCGAACCGGCGGCATCCAGTGTGTTCGGATTGTTAGTCGCCTCCGCGGCGGGACGACTCCCGCACAAGTCGGAGGACGGAACACCTCCACGAAACGTCGATCCGGATTTTTATAATGTAAATACGCTACGCGGAATGATCCTATTCATTTTTGTGAATGCATAGTTTTCTTTTGTATATTATGTATGAAAAAAAATATTCGTATTTGTTATTGCAAATTTATCAAGTTGATATGTCATAATATAATAATACAATATTTATACCTATACGCCAAAACGTAAATGCACAAATTAGCGGTGACCATTGTAGTGTCTCTGTTCTCTCTTTAGGATAAACCTAGAAATACTTTTATATAAACGTTTTCAAATATTATAAAATACATATTTTTACACAGTTTTCAAATATATTAACAAAATTGTCTATTTAAAAAATGTCGCCGTTCTATCCTTAAGTTGAAATCTGAATTTGCAATTTATAAATCTTTATATTTAAAGTTTAGGTGGTATTTTTTAATTATTTCTTATAAAATATTAGTTGTCGGATTTACTTCCATATAAAATATTGTAACGTTGGCATTTCTACAATTTTAGCAGCGTATTATATTAAATTATTACCTATTAATTTTAATAGTATTAATTTGAGATTTTATGAAGCGTTACTGTTTAGCGCGGCGAAAGGGATCCCTCCGCCCTCGCGGGCTCGGGGACCACGGCCGTCGTCGCCGATGTTTTTTCTACCTTTTTGATCTGACAAATTATAGATATTTATAGCCAATAGTTTATTATACTGTTATAGATTTAATCTTTTTAAATTTCAAGTCAAAATTCAAGATAGTTGCGTTCGAGGCCGCGAAGATGTGCCTGATCATCTCTCAAGGGAACAATATTTAGTAGACGCGAAGAAATATACAAAAATAATGCACTCTCTCCATTCATTCAACAGCATATCAATGTCGAATCTCCCCACTCCCCCAAGAATGTTACGTTTATATTCTTTGCGTGTTTCCCACTCGAAATGATTTTAAAATTTAAAATCAGTTAACTTTGAAGTGAAAGTTAGCGATAGAAGATTTTATGCGTGCCTTTTGATTGCATTCTCAATAGTTCTCCATTTCCTCTCCTGTTTACAATAATAATTAAATTGAATTTAATATTGAATATTCAATTATCTTAATAAAATTTACAAAAAATTGAAGTGTTTTATTTATCACTACCTTAAACCCGGCCACGCTTCACTGTGGCGCAGTCTGATATGAAATGAATTTGGGGACACGTTTCCCCCCAAAATTTTTTGAATAAAAAATTAAATCATAAAAAAAAATAAAAGCAGGGAGAATCAGCGACTTATATACCTTGTTAGACACGTATTCGGGAGGGGGATAGGGGATAGCTGGGATTTAACCCCTTGAAATTTGACATATTTTCGTTTCATCGTCCAAGCAAATTTTGATTGGTGACGCAGTTTCTATGAATGCCCCCCCCCACCCCCCCTTCCAAAGCTGAAGTCTGGATACGGCTGAATTTTTATATAGAAGATAGGGTGTATAATTGGAAAAAGCAAATTACCAGGATGTTCTTATACGTTTAATTTCATTGTTGTTCCAGTATCATTTTCTAACCATACAAATAATATGAGACGTCGGTGTATGCGACATCCAACCAATCGCTGAATAAGGAAACAAAGAAGTTGAAGAATACTTAAAACAAAATTGGCTTATCGACTAACATGATGATGATGAGCAAGTTTGGAAAGGTCAAATACTGTTTTAAATTCAAAAAAAATTAAAAACTTTACATCGGTAGATAAAACATAAAACTACTTTCTAGTTAGTCGGTACATTTTGGTTTCATTGTAGCTTGCCTAGTAAATCGGATGTTCCTACATCCGAGAATAGGCAAGAAAAGATTGACAGATTATCGAGGTATCGCGTAAGTTCGCTATTGAAATTTGTGCTAAAACAATAACAAAAATATTAAAAAGCAGTCGCACAGATTGCACAGTTTAGAATTAAATCATATGCAATTATCGGTAAGCATAAATCGCAGCCTTTACTGAAGTCGAGTCTATTCAAACGCAGTGTAACATCCAATTGCCAATTACAATTCAAAATGGGATTTATATTATAAAAATGCAGGTAGTTTTGTCTGGGTACTTTGCAGATTAAAAGAGTATACCATGACACCATTTTCTAGGTAACATGTATTCTGTGAAAAGAATAACTTTTTAGGGTTTTTTATTTTCTCTGCAGTGAAATTTAAAACCCCACGCTTCTTTAATAATCCTTAAAGGATTAATTAAAATGCATTAAGTATGTACATGTTTATGGATATACATATTATCACGGTATTATTGCAGTATAGGAACCTTTTCTAGATTGTTGTTTTTTTAAATATTCACCACGCCGATTCCGAATCTGCAATAATCTTTATTCGGTCTCAATAAATAAGCGCGATATAGGCATTCAAAGAAGCGCCAAACCCATACATTTAAGTAAGTTATGTTAGTTTTTTTTTAATAATACATAAACGCCTATTTGGCGGTAGGTTAGATTAGTTTTTTTTTAAAACCTTAAAAACTGAGTTTGAAAAAACTTGAAAATTTACGCGTCCGAAGCTTTTTTCTTTCACATTTAGCATTAGAATGATCGAATCTAGTAGTATTTCTTTATTTTTTCGATTTTTGAGAAAGGTTCCTATAATAATTTTGAGAAAGGTTCCTGCAATAATTCCTACTTTATACATATGGTTATTTATAATAAACAAATTATTAGTTATATCATTGATTATATGTGGTATTAGATTACTCAACTCCATAATACGTTTCGGCAGGTGGCGCTAATTGCATTGGTGGCGAAACTAATAGAATTTTATTTGGGCATCTGTAATAAGTTTTTTTTTTTAATAAAAAACTAATTGTATATAAAAACCCAATAATTTAACCAATGATAACAATAATAGCATTCTATTATTAGTGCAATTTATCACATTTTTAGGCTGATTACATCACAGAAATAATACGGACGCATAGAATGCCATCTATTAGTCTATCTGAACTTTAAATTGTGTAATTATTACGTATTGAAAGTTGTATACCAAATAAAAAAAATACATCTTTATGTAAATAAAATAAAAATATGTAGAGCTAAGATTTAAATGTATACCGTATAGGCACAGTATACCAAACAGTAGGTTTACTCTCATGCTACAGGGCATTGCAGGAAGAGAGTGCGAGGAAAGTGGGCAGGGGGTACGTCTCGACGAACGCCTTTAGTTAGCGTTATACGCAGGTAAAGGCTGGCGAATTTTTCGAACGTTTGCTTATCCGCGTGGGCCAAGTAGCGGGACATCTGGCGGCCATATCCGAGCCCTAACGACTCGTGACGTATTCGCTTCGATATCAACTTTGTTCTAAGAGAAGTTACTGCCTGGTATACTGTGGTATATGTGTGTTTAGAGCGTCACTCGATATATTAAACATAATAAGAGAAGACGATCAATTTACGATACCGTAAAGGTGTTTAGAGCGCCATCTAAAGTGCACCGCCATACTGTTATACCACAAACGCCGCCACATTGAACATTAAAGATTAATCAATTTTGAAACTATTAGTGCCATCTACACATTGCATTTTGTAGTAAGTCTAGCTGCCGAATCGTAGTACTGCATTGAGCAATTTAATGTGCTATATAATCAACATTTATATGCAGTAGAAACAGCTACGATGATTATTTCCTGCAACATCACTAATGACATGCAACCATTTGCATTTAGCGCGTCTACAAAAATGCACTTTAACATTCAGCTTAACCTGAACTGTTATCCTGAAATGCAGTATAAAAGACTGTCTCCATACAAATTAGGGTTTATTTAAAATATAAAAAATATGTTTGTCACATTTGGGAGTTTTGAGCGGTTACTCAAATAAAAGGCAGTAATTATATTATATATATATATATATATATATATATATATATATATATATATATATATATATATATATATATATATATATATATATATATATATATATATATATATATATATATATATATATATATATAGATCTTTTTTGTGAGTCCACAGTTGAATGCATTGGTTGCGTACACACATAAGCTTAGTATGAGCCGTTACAAAGTGTCATCAAGTCAAAAGATCTGGGCATAACGATAGTGAGCGATTTGTAGTGCGGTGAGCATATTACACAAATTGCGAAAAAGGCCAACTTAATTATGTCCTTCCATATCACACCGCTGGGGTAGTCAGCAGGCCAGATTCCCGGACATGTTGCGCTGACGTACTAGGAAAGGTGTAATTTTAATTAATACGGCCAAAACTTTTTAAAAAAGCTGAAAATTCATCAGTAGACAGTGAATGCAATAAATAACTCGAAACATATGATCAGACTGCTTCATAATCGAACGCGTGGTCAGCATCTCTATACGACTTGCATCGGTCTACTGTGCCGTGCAATATAATGGTATGGAGATACTGCCGCCATTTTGATTTGTAAAATTAACGGTAACGGGAAAGTCATAGCGCTTTCGATTCTTTCGCTTATGGAAACTTCCTTGAATAAGCCGACGAGTATGCGTATGAATGCAATGCATGTTTTGATATCTGCACTTTGTTTGGCATACCGAGATGCAATAATTACTATTAATGGATTAAAGGTTTTTTTTCTTCAATTCACAAAATACATACAACTGTGGACTTTTATTGATGACTGGACAATTTATTTATATCAACAGCACTGAGCGATACTACTGATTATACACGGTAAGATTGCTCAACCCCATAGTACATTTTGACAACCCTTCTGCGCCAGCGACATGCAGGTGGCACCGATAGCATCGATGGCAAAACTAATAGCAATTTATTGGGCCATCTATAATAACATTAATAATGAATGATTTTTTTATAAAGGACAGATTGATTATAAAAACATAGAAAGAGTTACGATTTAAAAATTCATTAATTGTTTGTAGCATTATTTTATTTCATGATACGATACCGTATAATCGCATTTAGAACGCTATCTAAAGTGCGCCGCCATACTGCTATACTACGAACACCGCCATATTGAACGTCGGAGAAGATTATCAATATTTGGAATTACGAATGACATTGCTTATCGTAGTAAAATCATAGCTGTCAAATCGTAGTATGGCATCGAGCAATGCAATACCCTATATAATCAACGGCGATACCTCGTTAATACAGGCGAGACTACCGGCTAACCGGGAAGCGGCTTAACGTCATTTTGGAAGGTAATTCTCCGGACGTTCGTACGGATTAAACTAGATTATTAATTAAGACAAAAAAAGAAATCGGGGCCGTCGGAAGCCGGAGCGCTCAGTCCTTGGAATCTTTGGAGCGGCTCCGGGTCTTAGAGCGCGAGCGGGAGGCCGTGCGCTTGTCGCGAGAGGCCGTGCGCTTGTCGCGAGAGACCGTGCGCTTGTCGCGGGAGCGCGAGCGAGAGGCCGAGCGGGAGCGCGAGCGGCGCGGCGAGCGAGAGCGCGAGCGCGAGCGCCGCCCGCTCGAGCGCCGCCGCCCGCCAGAGCGGGTGCAGTCGCGCGCATAGTGGCCGCGGTCGCCGCAGTCGTAGCAGCGGTCGTCCGGGTGGAAGGGGCGGCCGCCGCGCGTCCGGGGCGGTCCGCCGCGCCGCCCGCTCTCGTTCGACACCTCGACGCGGGCGCGCCGGCCGCAGATGGTCCGCCCGTTGAGGCCCCTCACCGCGTCCTCCGCGTCCCGGGGATCCTCGAATTCCACGAAGGCGAACCCGGGCGGGTTCCTCGCGAGCCACACGTTCCTCAGCGGGCCGTAGTACCCGAACGCGTCCTCCAGCTCGGGCTTGCTCGCGTTGTTGCCCAAATCGCCCACGTACAGCTTGCACTCGCCGTAGCGAGACATGTTTTCGCCGCTTTTGTATCGCTTTAGCGCCGACCGCCGAATTCCACGGCAAAATACGAAGGTTGAAGAGGTTAAAAAAGTCGTCGTTTGTTCACTGGCAGAACTCGAATATTACGCCTCCTTTTCGCTCGATCATATCATCGATCGTTGTTTACGCCGTCAATTCATGTTTATTACGATGAAAACACATCGCGTTTTGCGTAATTTGGGTAAAATCAGCTTTTTACACGTTGCACTCGAAGAGACGCCGACAAACGCGGGAAACGATTTTTTTGACAGCACCTCTTCTTCTTCGCTGTTTTGTTTTATGGTTATCGGAAAACGAATATTCTGGCAACACTAAAAAATCTAAATTAAGGTACGGACACACTAGTCCCACATCGCAACGTATGCAACGCATTATAACATCTGGACCAGGGTTGTTGCTGATACAGTTTTTTTTTTTATATCAGCGGATGCTAATGCTGTTGCTGAATTTTTGATATAAATATCAGCTGATGCTGATTTTAATGAATTAGTTAAATAAAATATATCCAACTTTAAAAAACTGTAATTAAAAGGGATAATATTATTAGGCATTTTAAGCGAAAAGTCAGTTATAATACTTCTGTGACGTTTAATTATCAAAAACAATCTTCTTACATTTTGAATAGGTAAAAAGTACCATACCATACCTTACATACAAAAATGAAATACAAATGGCGGTTGGTCACCCAAGGACTAACCAGGAAGGGCGCCGTGAACTCTGCCTGCGGTTCCGATCCGGGAGAACACCTCGGGCGGAACTGGGCGCATACGCCGTTAGCCAATCGACTGTCCGGCGAATAACCGGGGGAGTCTGGCAACTTACGTTTTCTAAGCAGCGGGGATAGTTGTCAACCTGACGTCATCTATCCTTGAAACGATACATTGGCCACCGCATCCCGTGTGAGATTGACGTACAAAGGATGCCTTGGTCAACGATAAATTCCAACTGAATTACCGATAACGTCAGGTAGCAGCCGCACAAGCGACCTAGAAACTGTGACCAGACTGGACGATGGAGAAATCCGTCTAAATCTGATTGTAAGGGAGCGAGGTTGGCCCGCTGGGTGCACTTTCTAGTGTCCCGCAGTAAGGCATTGGACTCTTACGGGCCGTTAGTGTATCTTGACCGTGAATAATATAGCCTGTAGTCTTTACATTCACTCCATGGGAGAAAGAATGGCTTGATGTCGTTATAACTCCCTGGGGTAGCAGGTTCCGCCGTAGTATTTAATACCCCTCGATTACTTACATCTAAATCCTTCATAGTAACATCAATAAATAAATCATAGATCATAAAAAAAACCGTAAGTTTACATACCAAAAAAGAGCTATTTTATGAAGTCACAAGTTACAAGCCCTCCCAACAAATAAAACAAATCAAAATATGCTTTTTTTTGTCCAAATGTTTATTCCAAAATATATATTTACACTATTGCTCTTTAGTTATTTATTTATTTCATTACTCTCAATCGAGATTTGACTGCAAATCTGTGATCAGCAGCACCATATATTATTAGGTACATTTGTGTTTTAAAGCAGATATACAAAATTAGATAAAATACAGTGCCATTGTAACTGTGTGCGGATTCACCACTGCAATAAAATATCGAAGAATTAAAACGGTTCAATAATTCAAAACAAAGTAATCAGTCTTAAACTTATCTTTAGTGACAATCGATGTCAAATCAACAAACAGTTATGTTAAATCTCGATATTATAATATTTTTACAACAACGGGTTTAAGACTTATGGAATTTCTTGGATTTGTCACGGGCCATATCCAGGAGGGTTTGCGACGGCTTGAAAGGAGCTCCATAGAGAGCCGCGTATTGTTCCATTTTGCTGACTAGTTTGTCCGCTCCGTATGCATCTACCCATCTGTACAGACATTGAAAGAAATATAAAATAAATGTAATATTAAGAAAAATGCTAACTTCTTAGAACTGCTATTGTGAAAAGAGCCAATTCTACAGTATATCTCTCATTCAAAAAGACTTCCAAATATTGACACCTGAGTAGTGATGGGCGATTATTCGATGAATCGATATTTTGATCGATTGTAGACCGTATTCGGACTTGACTTTTATGAAAAATCAAATGCAATATTGCAATTTTCCGAGTCTGCTTAACCGCCCTACCTATACAAAAGTACATAATACGTCCGCTATATTATCATACAGAAAAATTTACATAAAAATATTTTTTTTTTAAAATTGCTATATAAAAACCGCTTATTTAAACACCCGCTATATATTTTGTCTATATATTTTAAACAAGTATTGTTATTGAGAAATCTGATAAAAATTGAATTGAAAACAAGGATTGAATTACTTTTTGAATAATAACCCAAAGGTAGGGCGGTTAAACCATCGATATATGAGCCCTAGATATGCCCTCAGATACAAATAAGTTGGCTCCATGTAACAGAGAGAGCAGCAAATTGAACAGCATGTGAGAGAATAGCACGCCAGTATTCTTCGCGGGAACGCTTACACCGTAACGGAACGCTTACACACGAAACTGACTGCAACCAAACTACTACTGGCCGTCTTTCAGTAGTGGTTTTAAAGTGGTAATTTTCGAGCGCAAAAGGCCAATCTAGGGCTCATATATCAATGAGTTAAAGCTCCTTCTATACACTCGCAGCTACATAGAGTAGTAGCTCCAGGCAAAGAGACGTATTCAATAAGGAGTTTCTGGTTAGGAAAGGGGATACGTGGTGAATTGGTGGGATGGTGAAGCAGAATCTCGCACATGCGTTCTGTAACCACTGATTTGAAGATAGTACCTGAATATAGATAGCAATATTACCTGAAGGGTCCTCCTGTGAAAGGCGGGAAACCAAGTCCAAAGACAGCACCCACATCTCCTTCGAGCGGACTGTCCAGGATCTTCTCTTCCAAGCACAGAATAGCCTCGTTCACGAATCGAGAGACCATCCTCAGCTGCATGTCCTCCGTCGAGTTAGCTCCTCGCGATTCCAAGGAGTACTTCTCTTTTAGGATTGCGATGGCTTCCTGATTGACTTCCCTCCTCTTTGATCCCTTTTCGTAGACATAGATGCCCTTTCCGGATTTACGGCCCATGAAACCGGCTTTGACGAGGTCAGTCATGACACCAATATCTCCGCCGCCGAATCTCTCCCCGAAAGCCTGCAAACGATAAGAGCTGCCATGAAATTTACAAAGGTTAACTCAAGCAGGGCGATGTGATACACCGGTGGATGCAACCCCCGTGGATCAAATAAAAAAAAAACATACATTTCAAATCGCAAATAAGACAATGGGTCCGATTGCGTTTCTTCGTGAACTAAAATTGGAAATTAGTTCATGCAAACGAGACAGAACAATACATTGGAGCGGAATATAACATGAACAATCATATATTTTGCTGCACAAATCTACCCGTCGATTTTATAGCCGTCTGAATAGTTTAACCCGTTGAGTATGATACGACCAAATCTGGTTCTGAAACAATTATCCGTTGAGTATGATACGACCAGATCTGGTTCCGCGTTTTTTTCACTTCTTTGACGTTCTCATATTTATTCATAATTATCTAATTGTTTTACAAAATGATATTTCAATATTCTATATTCGAAATTTCAATGCAATCATTGTGCAGTTGTTCTTTTTATGATTGGTGTAGTAGTTTCGTAGTTATAGTACTTTAAGGTCGATGTCGCCGAAAATCCTGCAAAAGAGACAGATGCATCCATGAAAATACCCATTTACTCCAAGGGTTAAACACATTTCGTACGGTCTTAGATTCAACTGATTTATTTTCGGTGGGTAGTTTTAATGCGGTAAAGTGACAACTGTTCATTTCACATTCCGGTCTAACGTATTGCCCTGTCCCGTTCAAATAAACTAATTTCTGGTTTTAGATCACGGAGATACGGAATCGAACTTAATAGCCAAAATTACTTAGGTCGTCTATTTATTATACTGCAACACCTGATAAAACAATGTAGAAGTACAATGGTGCATTAGACAATGTATTCTAGAAAAGATTAGCATACTAGATTTGTCTATGGCCCAACAAGCACAAAAGCCATATATAAGAAGTTTTGAATATAGCTTCAAGCTGATTAAAAGTCATGTAAACACGTTCAGATTAACTCTCAGCTATGTAAAGGTGTCATTTAAAGCAATGTGGCTTATATTACCTTTTAGTCATATAATTTTGTCATATAAAGCCTATTAGTCGAAAAAGGGTGGTATAACTAACAGCTGTATAGTGGTCGAATAAATAACCTTTATAGAATAAACAAAACAAAAGCTACTACATTACCCTTACTCCACCAAAGGCTGTATATTGGTTACAAGACCCAGCCGTATACAGCTTATAGTCATATAAAAGTGCAGTAAATGCTTTACAGAGTTAAAGCTGTATAGTTGTCACTAGACCCTCACTTACCTATGTAGTTTATAGTTGTTTAAAGGATATATTAAAATTGCAGATGCTATGCTATATAAGCAAATCGGGCATTTTTTCTCGAATCTTTATAACCTAAAATTTTTGTATTATATTTATAAAGGCAAGTCATAAAATACACATATTCAGCATCGGCATATAAGATAAGGCATCGAGGCATCCTGCAAATGATGACAGCAAGTTGATTCAAGGCTGGTTTGTAGTCACTATTTTTTCTGGCTTTGCAGAGTGGAATCTCAGAGCATATCAGTTGCAGGGATTACCAATCATGCAATTCAGTATTTTTAAACTTGTAAATGAGTCATTCGTTATGACATATACCTTGGCCAGGTCAACGGAGATATGAGATCCAACGTCAATTCCGACTTCATCAGCTAAAGTGGCAGCACCGACCGGGAAACCGAAAACTTTTGTCATCTTGTCGAGGTCTTTAGGATCCACTCCTTCTTGTAAAAGTCTATAAAAAAAAAGATTGTGTGGTAGAATGAGAGGTCATAAAGATAGATAGAAAAGCCGCATGAAAGGTCTTTAGCGGTTACAGAGAAATTAATCTCTCATGCACTAGGTCTTGTGAATTTTAAATGTGCCCTAACCACATATTTCGAAGCAAAAAAAATGTATTTCTCGACGTAGTCTCGTTTCTCCAATCCTTTTAAACCGTCAGAAAAAAATTTATTGTCTAAACCTGGAAAATACTGGTTTACAGCATTTTCCGCCTTAGCATTTGACTTATATTTTTTTCCCCGAGATATTTTTTAAAAATTATGAAACGAGAAAATGTCGCTGGGAGCCAGATCTGGCGAATAAGATGGGTGCGTAAGCGATTCAAATTTCAATTTGTTCAATTTTAACATTGTGACCACGTGTGAACCCAAGCGTTATCCTGGTGAAACAGGATTCTTTTCTTGGCTAAATGCGGACGTTTTTTCTTGATTGTGGTCTTCAATTTATCCAGCAATTTAGCGTAGTACTGCCCGTTTATTGTATTAACCTTTGCAAGGTAATCAATAACAATAAATTCTAAGGCTATCCCAAAAAACCATCGCCATCCTGCAGAGAGAACGATCTTTGCCTTCTTTGGAGTTGGTTCCCTCACCGCAATCCACTGCATTGACTGTTGTTTGGTCTCAGAAGAATGGTGGTGTACCCAGGTTCCATCGACGGGTATCAGTCGCAGTAAAAATTCAGCTGGATGTTTTTGATACAGGCTAAGACACTCGCGCGACATGTCCGTCCATATTCGGTCCGCCCTTTTGGTCGATTGTAAACCAACGCAGCATCCAGCGCGCGGATAATTTTCACATATCCAAATATTTATGTAAAATCTTGTGCACTCGTTCAGATGATATCCCACAAGCCTCAGCAATGTCTTTAACAGTCAATCAACGATCTTCCATCACAGTTTGTTGCACTAAATTGACCATTTCGTCAGTTGTAGCGGGTTTTCAGGCACACGGAACGTTCCTTATTTAAAATGCTTGTAGGGCCACGTTTGTACTCGGCCACCCAATGTCTGACCGTTGTAAATAAAGGGGAGGCTTCACTGTATACGGAGTCTAACTCATCTTTTATTTCCTGAGTCTTTTTCCCTTTCAAATGAAGGAAGTTTATCACTGCGCGATACTCAATTTTCTCCATTGTTGACAGACAATGACAGCTGACAACTTTGGAAGATCGCCATAGACAAAGTGATGATCAGAATGACAAGATTTTTTTATGGCTTACATGTCAAGGCCATCTATCGGACAGCGATAGAAGTTTTATTCTACAGTTACCTTATGTCCAATGAGGCCGGAAACTTTTCAAATGATCCTCTAATTTTAAAATAATGGTAGTTTTTCACTATAAAAAACTGTGCTTTACTGCTTTTATATATTTAGAAATTTTAAGCGAAATTGCAACAAACCGTGGGATCTATTTATTTATTTATTAAAGAAAAGCACATTTTTCACGGCAGTACATTGTAAGTTTAACATTAGAGGCTTAAGGTGGTTGCTACCTGTCTTTTTTCATACAAAAAATTCCTGCAGAATACTAGCGATTGAAGAAAGTTACGTTATTAAAACTATGATAATCCAGTAAATAAAAAAAAATGGTGTACGCGTTTCGAATTTCAACCAGTTTGAACAGTTATTTTATATAGAAACTTAGAAATGAAAATCTTGATATTCTAGTAGGATCTATGATTGGATTAGTGACTGTTATACACACGATGACATTTTTAACACTATCCGTGACAGTCGGTGTGATAATCGAATTGCAATGCCAAAACATTTTATTTCTTCCTACAAAAGTCATATATCAGAGGGAGATGAATGATCGCCTGTCTGTCTTTCTCATCTTCATTCTTTTTATTTTTCCTATATGGCAAGGGTCTTATTGTTCGTGAAATCAATGGTTTGGGATAATGTCGATAATACCGGTATCGATAAAAATCGAATTCTGACGGATAATGTTCTACTTTCATTATAATTTATAAAATAAAAGAAAAACAATAATAATAAATTGTTATAGTGACAATATTTCAATGGCAATGCGATTCCTAACCGATTTTATACAACGGCAATATAATAAAAGAAACCACAAAAATAATCAATCACCGATTACACCGATATATCGATGAACGGTCACTCAATCGATGACTCCCTCACTCTGTCTAGAAACCGAATTTTGACGTGCGGTGAGCGTGTGCGCAGTGGTGTTTGTTCGCTGCTGTATCAATAAATACGACGCGCTTCGCTGTGTTTTGTTTCGAATTGTGTGTAATTGTTTATTGTGCGTTGTTCAAATTCTCGACCGGCCGAAAATGAGACGAAATACCTTTGCTAAGGACTGCCATGTCAAGCATAAATATGCCGGTCCTGTCAATCGACGTCGTTCTAAAGCAGCTTTCAAAAGAAAACATAATGACGCTGAAAGGTAAATTATTATGTATCTGAAAAACGCACATGTTGGCGATAACATTTCAAAAGAATATACGGTATGCGATTTCGGCACCTCTACAAGATGTCTCGCTGACGACCAATCTGATTCCGAATCTGTAAAAATCGCGCGGACTCGAGATATAGGCGAGATAAAGCAAGACAAAATTGTCCGCATAAAGATTTTTACAGATGCGAAATCAACAACGTCGATATAATATAGTCGGGTGACGTTTAAAACACCTTAAATTTAGAGGAGATGCTGAAACTGCATACCTACCTATATTTTAATAAAACAACCATCAAAATCGACTTTTAGAAGGTTGATTTTGAGATGAATTAAGAATTATGTTAGTTTATTTTTTGCAGCCGCATGTATTGGCGTTTACCGGAAGTATCGTCGTCAACACCTTCCATAAAAACATACCAACGGAGTGATAAGAGGCCCCGAGTGGATGCAAATTGGTCGGTGCAATCTGATGAACCTTCGACGTCGGCTGGTGTGGCTGATGTTGCAGATGAGGTGAATGTAAACTGGCCATCAATAGACCCGGAATTAGAAAGTCACCAACTTCAGTATGATGCAGCAGATGTGGATCACCTGAAGGGCCTCGATGGCTATCGAATCGTTGACGTTCACCACTTTCTACAAAAGTCCATGAATTTGCAATATGATCACTCGAAAAAATGTACCGGAGGCAGAATTGCTTTTCGCAGCGAGAGTTTCAAAGGCATCGTCTCCTGGATGACTTTTGGGTGCACAGGATGTGACCAAACTTGGATTTTGTCGACTGAACCAAGTAATAAGCCGGCTTTGAATAAGGCATTCGTTTGGGGAACCTTGACCTCTGGAAGCTATTATGCTCAAACGTCGCACTTATTGAGCGTAATGGACGTACATATCATGTCATCGAAGCTCTTCCGAACAACCGAGCGAATGTTAGGAAACGTTTGGGAAGATCATCTCTGGAAAGAAATGCGCTTAGCAGGAGCTCAAGAGAGAGACGAAGCTATAAGAAAAGGAAATGTGTCTGATGATGGAGTCGCATTTATAACCGTTTACGTTGATGGAGGCTGGTCGAAACGATCTTACGGCCATAATTTTAATGCTGCTTCAGGAGCTGTATGTCAATATTTTTATTTATACATGAAAGTTCCGCCATTCCAATTACTAATTCACCTATTTTTTTACAGGCTTGTATTATTGGGAAACATACAAAAAAATGTCTATTTCTTGGTATTAAAAATAAATACTGTTATGGTTGCCAATATTACGAGAGAAATAACATGCCAACAAAGGATCATAATTGCTTCAAAAATTATGAGGGAAGCTCAACTGCAATGGAAGCAGAAATTATTGTGGAAGGATTTTCAAGAAGCATGGATATACATGGATTACGCTTTTTGGAATTTATAGGAGATGGAGATTCGTCAGTATATGCCAGGTTACGGGAACGCGTTTCGTATGGCCGAAAAATAAAAAAGCTGGAATGTAAAAACCACGCTATTAAAAATTATACCAGTGCCCTATATAAGGTAAAACTTTTTCTTCTATTTTTAAAACTGAAAATTTTCCAGAGCCTAAAAAGTTTATTTCACTTACAGATTGTGAATAACAGTAAGTTACCACTTCTTGGCAGAAAATTGTTGAAAAGCAAAATGCAAAACCTAACAGTTTTGGCACGCAAGAGTATAATACATAATTGTATTAATGGTAATGCTGCCAATTTGCGACGTGATTTTAAAAACAGCCTATTGCATGTGTTCGGTGAACATTCGACATGTTTGCCTTATTACTGTAAGTGGCAATTGGCAGATTCGGGGGAGCCGGATGAAAATGTTCTAGACGACATAAAAAAATTTGAAAATGTATGGAGCTTCATGATGGCAGCTTTGGACTTGTTACAAAGAAAGGCTGACAGGCTTCTCCACAACGAGACAAATAATTGTGCAGAAAATTTTATGAGCCTTATAGCCAAGTTCAACTGTGGTAAAAGACTCAATCTGACGAAGAGTGGATCATTCCAGAGAAGAACGCATATCGCCGCACTCAATCAATTGTCCGGTGGAAAATGGCACTCAACAGCTTGGAAGTCAGCTACAACTATGAGCCCTGGAGCGTCGTTCAAGAAGTATTTTAGTAGACTGGAGAAGTATAAGGAAGTGAGAAAAAAACACATTAGAGTTCGAAAACTCTTCAAAGGAAAAAAACAGGAAGCTGATAAAGACTATGGTCCTTCACCTGATAATCCTCCACCAAATTATACGGAATCAGAGTTAAAAGAATTATGCGATGAGAAGATCACTGAATTCCAGGTTAGTATATTTTACCACTAATCACTTTATATTTTGATTGGGCCGGCCTAATGTAATGTTTTTTTACTTTAGGTAACGGGACAAGATGCAGTCAGGATCGAGAGAGAAACTGTTGGTCAACATTCGAATGATTTGTACAACACTTACAGGGAAAATCGGCTAACAGCATCATTATTTGGAATGGTTGGTAAAAAAAACATCTGAAGAATATGTTTATATATATATATTTTTTTAAAATTTTATTTAAGCGGATTGTAAGATTAGTAAAGGTTGCACCTTTGCCGGACGTTTCGGAGGGGCATTTTCTGACCACTACGGGTGTATCCTCATCATCAAAGACCAAAACTTTGTTTCAAACCTTGGTCGGCAAATCCAAATAGTACAGCCAAGTCTCGTCATCTATCACGATGTTGTTCACATGCCGAGATTTTCTCTTATCAAACTTTTTGTAGCATCTCCCGGCACCATGTTACACGTCGTGTCATCTGCTCTTCAGTCAGTCGATGCGGCTGTCAGTCAGTCAGTCGATGTATATTAGTTAGTTGTAAGGCGCCTGCTGAAATAATTTGTTTTTGTATTTATTTTAGATTTGTAAAAGGAGGCTGAGTACACCTTGCCACAATCATGTCAAACAAGTGCTATACAAAACTGCGTTTTCCTCATCAGATATGGCATACGGCAGAATACATGAAAATGTAGCAATCCAAAGATTCGAAAATGAACATGGCAAAAAAGTGAGTCCCTCGGGACTCTTTGTTGATGTAAAATATGGATTTCTCGGCGCTAGCCCTGACGGTAATTTTTTATTTTTTGCTTTTTTGTGTTCTGCCTAGTCTCATTATTTTTTTTTTTAAAAGTGGCACATTTTACCAAAGAAAATAATGAAATGGTGTTATGTACATGTACCTTTTTTGTACATGTACCTTTTTTGTACATGATTATTATATTTCAGGGAAAGTGGTTGATGAAAACGCAATAGTGGAGGTAAAATGTTTTCCATCAATTGCAAGGTTAGAGGAGAAGAATTTAGTTAAAATTGCGGAAACTAAAAAAAATTTTCCATTGAAAAATGAAAATGGGGTACTGGTTATCAATAAACGACATAATTACTATTATCAGGTGTGTTTTTTTTTCAACATTTTAAACCCTTAGCTTATTTTAGATACAATAATACTTAATATTAAAGATATTAATTTTTACAGATTCAAGGACAACTTTGCATAACTGGGTCGTTAAAATGCTATTTTATCTGCTTTGTGGATGCCTTCACACCGATAGTAGTATTAGAAGTGGTGCCCGATCAAGCCTTTATTAACGACATGATACCAAAATTGGTAAATTTCTATAAAAAGTGTATCCTACCGGAGATTATCTTACGGAGAATACCCTCGAAAATGAAGTGCCTTGATCCTGCTGAAATGAAGATACTCAGTACACAATCCAGAGGAGTCAATGTAGCTTCTTCTGGTCCTATAGTTTCTGGACTTTCAACAGAAGTGTCTGAATAGCCTTATATGAATAGAATTATTATTATTATTAATATATATATATATATATATATATATATATATATATATATATATATATATATATATATATATATATATATATATATATATATATATATATATATATATATATATATATATATATATATATATATATATATCACAAACTATTATTATTATTATTATTATATATATATATATATTTGATATGGTTTGTAAAGAAATCCTTTTATAGGAATCCTTTTATAGGATTCGATGAAAAATAAAATTCGTAAAAGCTACATAAAAAGCAGCGAAATAATACGACAATGTTATTTATTATAGTACAATTTATTAAAATAACAAAATGAAATTTTAAAAAATGGTACGGATCATATCTTACAGCGGGCCGGATCCGGCCCGCGGGCCGGTTGTTGTCCATACATGATTTAGGTTATATAACAAAAACATCCTCTTAGCCAAATAATTAATAATTTAACATTTCCTTTTGTTACCTAGATTGGAAAGAGTCAGATCTGATAGTTTATTTATTTATTTTAGTAATGCAAATATAATATTTTAGTTTACAATTTCAGATAGGCCGTCGGAACTATGCACAATAATATTAAACATTTAATTTTGTAGTTTGTATAGTGGTAAAATGAATGGTTTACCACCTCACTAGGAATACCTGTATCAAGGTGGTTTTATATTGCCTGTTGAGAAGGCATATTATCTCCGCTATTAGGTTTTTTTTAATAACAACTTAAAATCTTGAAGACAGAAAGAAAGGAAAAACTATTTTACTTTAAATATTCTTACATTCTATGCATACAATATACGTTAAATACATTTATATAATAAAAACATATTATTATAAATAGGTTTTTACATTGTAACATTCATTGTATATTACATTGGTTTAAAAAACATCCATAAAAATTGCAGACGTAGTCGACAGTATAAATGAACAGTAGTAAAAATTGACAGATAAAATATTATAAAATGTACAATATAACAGTATTATAATTACATACAATTGTGAATTAAATGAATTGTAAATTAAAAATGTTTCTTTTTGATGATCTATCCTTTTCACACATTTTTCCTGTCTTGTGGATTAGTATGTAATGTTCTGATGTCAGTGCTCAAATACGTCAGTGATGATGTGCAAGATTAGTAAGTAATGTACTCCAGAGCTCGGCGTCCAATTAGAGCGTGGAATCGCCCTGGTCCATCGTTTACGCAGATTATCTTCCTTCTGGAATGACTGAAACTGGAAGCTCTAGAGAACAGTCGATTTGATTTGCATCAACACAGCATTGTCTCGGCATCTAAAAAATAAAATCTGGTATTAGCAGTGATATTACACCCTAGCTGGTTCGAATTTGTTTGTTATGTTCAACTACATATCATTGATTCCAGTCAGTCGATAATAGCATCGATGATGATCGTCTTCATTGAGTGTCGCTTGGTTGATCATCATCGCCGTCTATCGTCTCGGGAAAAGCCACTTACAGATAGCATGCAAGCATATGCTTCAATTTGCTCAATTTTAAATTCCAATTTGCATATATTTGAAACTTTGTTATTTATTAGTTATTGCTACCAGTTATACATTTTTGATTTTTAACATCACCTGACTTCACCATGCTGATTCTGAAATTATTTTTTGTCGGACTCAATAAATAAGAGAGATATAAGTCAAACACCTACATTTCGGTAGGTTAGGTTAGTTATTTTTAAACAATACAAAAAACTTATACCTACTTCGAACCTTTTGTGTTCGAACTAACCTAAAAAAAACTAACCTACCGAATGTACCTATATAAAGCAACCTACCGAAATGTATAGGTGTTTGACACCATATCTCTCTTATTTATTGAGTCCGACAAAAGATAATTGCAGTTTCGGAATCAGCGCGGTGAATATAGTCAGATGATGTAAAAAAACAAAAATGCATAAATTGCAGCGAGCAGCATCAGCGAGAATAACGATTTTTTCGCGGAAAAGGATTTGTTTATGTATGTAGGTACGTAAAACAACATTTTTGTGGAGAAAAAGATCTATATTTACCTTAAATAGTTGTTGCAGATAGGCAGGTGAGTATTTTACATTTTGATCACAATTGTACATAAAAACCACAAAAACGAAATAATTGTACAAAAAAACAAGCCGTCACGAAATATGTAGGCCGGTTTACTGACCCACTAATCATATAAATGGTTGCCACATCTAACTTGCGCGCGCCGTTGCCACATTTCACTTGTGACCTTGGCGAAATTTTGACTGACACACGCACACTACCTTTGACATCACTAACACTCTGATACGGATTGGCGGAGCTGGGAAATCGAAACTTATCCTGTATATTACTAAATATTTACAGTATATACAATTCTCGCAATATTTTTAAAAAATGCTTTATTCTCTTAGGTACTCGCGTTTCAAAATACGTAATTTTATTCATAAAGGAGACAAGCTAGTGATTTATTTTCATACGAAAATAATTAAAACTTCACATCAGCGCCATCTATTATAGTGTAAGATTGACACAGCTAGGTAGCAACGCCCTTAAATGTAAATAATAGCAAAATAGAAAGCACCGCAGACCAATTTTTTTCAAATCAACGCCGCCTAACTAGGCCTAGGCCCGTACTAAGGCAAGCGTACCAAGTAGACAGTGGCTTGTGCATACTTTAGACTACTCAATTAAAAAAATATGCTAGGTACCAAATAATATTAAAAATTAACTAATAATAATAAACACTGTAATTTGAGTGTATTGTGATGTAACTGTAGTGTAGTGTGATGTAACTGTAGCTGTAGGGTGCTGGAAAAATAACATTCAATCATCTACATCTATAATGTATATGTATGTTTTTTTTTCTGAGCCGTTATTTATTCAGTAGTCTAGAATTTATTGTAATTTGTTAAAATTAGTAATTGGATAAAATTAATTATAGTTTTATAAGAACAAATATTGCAAAAGACAAACATTAGCAAGATAGATGTAGAAGTTGAAGAACAATAGAAAAAAGCAAAAAAATAATAATACGTGTGGCACTCGGGGACTGCCGCGGTAAAGCTATTGCATTGCATTTTTAACAACTTATGCAATTATATTTTTTTTTCTGATATCAGATAACTGCGCTCTATCGGAAAACGTTGAAATTATTTAAAATTTATTATTTAATTATTTTAATTTATTTGTATTTAAACGTCTTAAATTTCGTAATTAAATGTAATTAAATTTAATTAGTTTATTTAAACGTCTTCCGATAGAGCGCCGCGCACGAATTTTTTATTCGATAAACCAATAAAAAACGGATTATTCGAAAAAAATCGTAGATAAAAAGATAGATAATTAAATTATCTTTAAAATGGTGCAGGTTTTTATACGCCAGATAGTATTTGCGTAGTAGTCGTTTTTGTGTTCGGTTAGACCTAATTTCACAAATTAATTACACTATGTAATATAAACAAAATCTAAAATATTCAAAGCTAAGAATATTAGGAAAATGTTTTTGTTCAACATATATTTTTTTCGAATCGTAAGCAGTTCTCGTTTAGACGTAATTATCAGTTTAAAATCATTAATTTTCGTTAAGAAATTTCTTCATTCGGTCGCCGCGCTGGCCTAGGCCCGCGATAAAAGCTATGCAATAGCTTAAAATTATCTCACGATTCTTCTGAATGTTGTCAAATAATATAGGTTATCATTTTATGATTTATCTCATTAGAAAGTAGTAGAAGACTTATAGATTTACATAGTTCATAGGCTAACAATATAAAATTCAACAAAAATGACATTATTTGAATGTCAAAACATATAAACATATCGCATATCACTGAGCGGAGATCGAGTGCCGTTTTCAGAAATCTATTTCTTACGAAATGTCCTAGAAGATAGTGTAAATTGCAAATAATAATTCAAAATATAACATAAATAAACCGAATTTTACGAAAAGTACGCAATTTCAATGGCTGCCATTGTCAGCCATCGCCTGTTGTCAGGATTTCATGCAAAATACAGAAATTATCAAGTACTTTATAAAAAAATCGATGTAAAATGGGCTAAAGAAGAATTAGTAACAGATTTAGTTAATTTTCTCGTGAAATAAGCAGCAAAAACTGATACAAGACAGCTTCCAAAATCGATACGGCAAATGGCGCTGATTCACTGGCAAGTGCTGCATTCAGGCAACTGAATAAAAATAAAACCGTGTGTATTTTGTGTGGCAATGTTGGCTGTCCTCATTATCAGTGGTTACCAACCTTAAAAACCTGTCCCTAATGAAATAATTCCTTCTAATTGCCATTTTAAAAAGTGGGGTATAAAAACTCTCCAAAGTCGACTGCGCTTGAAAGGTTGATATTGAGAGGTTGATGGATTGGCCGCATGGTTGACTTGTGCATCAAAATTTCTATCGTACATCAGTCAAGAAAACAAAATAATTCAGCATCACCTACCTGATACCCTCGCTGAGCATGGTTGAAAGAATACGAGTAGTGTAGAAACCGGGTCCATCCCCGACGGTGATGACGACCTTTCCTTGCTTGAGACCCACAGCCACAGCAGCGGCACTCGTGTCCTTAGAAGTACCGGGATGGGTAATGATCTCGAGAAGCTGCATCTTATCCACGGGGGAGAAGTAGTGCATACCTAAATAGAGTGTTATATTAAGTCACGTTGGTTGTCTAATACACATCGTATTGTATACTACTGTTTTTGCATGACCAGCAAATGATTCCTTTACCAATACAAAAAAAAATGTTTGTCACTCCAAAGACTTTCCTGTCAAGTAGCCAGGAACTTAATTCATCTGAATATTAATATCATAAATCCTGCCACAACCCCCCACCCCAATTTAGTGCCACCCTCGAAAATCGAAATCGACTTTTCCGACTTTTATGATTTTTTCGATGTTTTTGCCTTGTTTGACTTTTTTGACTATTTTGCCTTTTTCGATTTTTTCGACTTTTCTATATTTTGAACGTCTGGGTACAAAGATTTTGGGGGAGGGGGGGGGTTTATAGGTTGGCGTTAGGTTGGAGGGGGGCGGGATGGTAGGATTTATGAAATTAATATTCAGATTAAATAAGTTCCTGACTACTTGACAGGAAAGTCTTGGGGTGACACAAGCAATTTTTTTTCTCAATAATGAAGGCTCTCTCATCTCTCCTTTTCTCAATATTTTTGTATGAGAGATTTATGAAATTAATATTCAGATTAAATAAGTTCCTGGCTACTTGACAGGAAAGTCTTGGGGTGACAGAACCGTTTTTTTTAATTTTAATAATGAAGGCTCTCTCATCTCTCTTTTTCTCAATAATCTAAAGAAGTTTTACATGACTTTTAACTTAGTTTGTTGTGTACAATTAATTACGATAAAATAAATGGGCTATTCTAACAGTAAAGAACATTTGTTTCTCTAGACACTTTTATTCAAGACAATGAAAGAAAACATATTTTGATATTTCACCTATTTTTCTAGTCGCCGTTCAAATCGAAACATTTGTCATCAGCTTTCCAATGCCTTCTGCATACTTACTTGCAGCCAAGTTTTTGAACCTGTCACTAAGTTCCTCTTTCAGTGGGTCATCATTTCCAAAGTGTTTATCGCCTAAAAAACCCTTCGATTTGGGAAAACGAAAGTAATCACCGGGGGGCTAAGTCCGGGCTATACGGCGGATGTCAGTTAAATTGATGAAGCGATTCCTTCGTCAACGCAGCAGTATGCGGACGAGCATTATCGTGAAGAAGCACAATGCCACTGGACAACAATCAACGCCGTTTGTTTCAACATAATGTATAGTTTTCGAATTAAAGCCTCATTCATAACATTTTCATAAACTTCGGATATCTGTAAATTTCGATCGAACAAACACGTTTTGCTTTCAGGAAGCGTATTATGCTACGAACCTCACAATGTTGTCACATTTTAAAATCTCAAAAATAAACAGAAACGACCGCAGCTACTCGCTGTTAGCGTCGAATTGACGGGAACGATTAAGTAATTCAATTTGACGGCAGCTGGGGTGGGTGGTGGGAGAATAAAGCGGTTTGTCAGATCAAAACAATCTCTACTTTTAGAATGGCCCTCGTATAATGTTGTGTTTTATATTAGTAAAGCAATCATTTGCGAATATTCAAGAGCTGATCAACAAAACATACCAACTACTTTGTCTGGTCGAGAGCTGCCTGTGGCTATTTTCGTGATGGGAATAGCACTGGTATTCGTTGCGATGATGCAGTGAGATGGAACCACGGCTTCGAGTTCTTTAATTACTTTATGCTTGATATCTATATTTTCGAACACGGCTTCAATCACCATATCGCAGTTCTTCATGGCTTTGTAGTCGAGTGTAGGAGTTAGGCTGGCCATGAATTTATCCCTTTGAAGACTGAAACACAAATTAATTGTCACTGCTTTTCCACAGCTATCGTACTTGTGACTTCCTTATTTAATGCGATTCTCAGACTACAGCACTTCCCAAGCTTATGGAAGGTCTCCCAGATCATAATGATCCACAAATATGGAAAACCTCCACACGAAAAAACATCCTATAGACCCATCAGCTTGCTGCCAGTATTATCTAAGATGCTTGAAAAGGTGTTACTAAGCAGACTTTGGCCATCTTTACAAGAACGGGGAATAATTCCAGACCACCAGTTCGGCTTCAGGAGAACGCATGGAACGGTTGAACAGGTGCATAGAGTCTGTGCCACTGTAAGAAAATCCTTAGAAGGCAAAGAATACTGCTCGACAGCCTTTCTGGACATACAACAAGCATTCGACAAGGTGTGGCACAAAGGCCTGCTGTACAAAATCAAATTAAATCTTCCGCACAGTTTCTTCTGTATCCTGGAATCATATCTCACAGATAGAACATTCTATGTTAAAGAAGGTGGAGATACTTCACAATTATATGACATAAGGGCCGGGGTGCCACAGGGATCTGTCCTGGGGCCTGCCCTGTACACTCTGTACACAGCCGATTTACCGACTACAACTGGCGTTACTACGGCGACCTTTGCTGATGACACTGCCGTATTACCATGCCATAAAGACCCAAAGAAAGCATCAGATGCACTTCAAATGGGACTCCAAGTATTACACAACTGGCTGCAGCAATGGAGAATCAGGGCTAGCGCCGCCAAATCAGTCCATGTAACCTTTACCCTCCGCCAAGGAAACTGTCCACCGGTCAAACTTGGAGATAGTATACTGCCGCACAGAGATTGCGTAAGATACCTGGGACTGCACCTCGATCGACGCATGACATGGAAAGACCATATAAAAATGAAAAGAGACGAGATTGCAACCCGACATAAAAAACTCTACTGGATGTTAGGGAGAAACTCCAGGCTATCATTGGACAACAAACTCCTTATATACAAGGCCATTCTAAGACCGATATGGACGTACGGTATCCAACTCTGGGGCAGCGCTAGCGACTCAAATATTAATGTCATACAGAGACTACAGAACAAGATCTTGAGATCAATAGCAAATGTACCGTGGTATATTACCAACAATGAACTACATCAAAACCTGTCTGTGAGCACAGTAAAGGAGGAAATCCGAAACACATCAGAGAGATATAAGCAGCGGCTAATTAATCATCCTATGACACGGAACTACGCAAAACGACTGAAGCGACACAACATCCTAGAGCTGCAAGACAGACAGTAGCTCTAGGCCTTAAGGATGAGTGGATGCTCTCGCTGGGGAGCACATTCTGCAAGAGACTAAGCTATGTCACCACATCGACTCATAGTCCTTCGACTGATTGCCGATAAACCAGGAACAAAAAAAACAAAAAAAAAAACTGCTTTTCCACCAAACTCAATTTAGACAATGTAAGTGAAGGGAGGTAGAAAAGTTCTCCGCCAAGTTTTTATTAAAACTTTTATTTTTATTTCTCAACTTAACCCCTGGGTGGCCACGCCCACCGATCGGCGTTTTTCGTATTATACGTATTATATCCGTATTTATGCAATTATCGGCTCTATTTCTCCCTCCCCTGCGGTAAAAGCCTGCCATTAAATGAGCCACCGGCATTGAATGGCGCTCAATAACACAATAGTCGCGAAGCAAGGCCACAGATGGCGCTGCGCCGTTATTTATGATATATTTAGAATATATTTAGAATATTTAGAATACGGATATATTTAGAATATTTGAGACTATAATATTCCAACATTACCCCCACATATTGAACCTTTTTAAAAACAGAATAGATATTACAAATAAAACAGTGCCTAAAATATACCTAATAGTTAAAAAACAGTTTTTTTATTCTATTTTACTATTGAAATCTATTGTTTATTCAATGAATTTCGGTTATTCAATGACATTTTCAATGCATTAAAAGTATTTGTAGCTTGTGTTTTAACATCGATCGATCGTTGACACTGTCCCATCGATTCGTTCGAGGACAAAGAATGATAGGTCGGTCGCGGTCCGGCTCGGCTCATTTGGATTACAAGGATCACCTAACTATTAAGAGTCCGGATTACAGAGGCCCTACTGTACACTTACGCTGTAATTCTCTTCCTCTTGATTCCGTTACTTAGACCAGTCTGAATTTGACCAACACCTCTATTGAGGCCCGCTGTGGCCGCGTCTTTCATGACTACTTTATAGCCTTTATCGATGGATACTTGAACTATACCGGCTCCCATTAAACCAGCACCAAGGACACCAATCTGTGGAAATTTAAGAATTTGGGTAAATACAAAATGCTGTACAAATAACACTTTTTTAGGATGATCTACCATATACAATGGTCTCTCGGAAATCCGGCAGATAATGGACCAGTGCACTGCCGGATTACTGGGAATCAGTAATAATGATGCATTTAAAAGGCAGAAGCTATGTTTTATTGTATATAAATATGTGCGAAGGTAGATCAAATATAAACGAGTCTTTTTTATAAACAAAATTTTGTTTGAGTCTTTTTTATAAACAAAATTTTGTTTGCAAGAAGAAAAAAACCAAGTGCAAGTATTTTTTCTACATAATCTCCTGCTTTAGAAATGCATTTGTCCCAGCGGATCGATAGCTTTTGTATCCCATCATCGTAAAAAAAAGTGGGTTGTGTCAGCAGCCAGTTGCGCAAGAACTCTTCCACTTTATCAATGATGTTAAATTGTTGGCCTCCCAGAGCTTCTTTCAGTGGTCCAAAGAGGAGGAAGTCGCAGGGCGATAGGTCCGAGCTATATGGAGGGTGTTAAAGTGGTGTCCAATTCACTTCGTTAAATTTTGCACACGTGACAGCTGCAGTATGAGTTTGTCATAGAGAAGGATGGCTTCTTGTATTGGTTGGTCTTGTCTTTTGCGGCAATAAGCACTCTAAAGTTCACAGTAGTATGCAGCATTGACGGGTTTACGATCGCGTAAAAAATCAATGTGCAAAACGCCAAGCCAGTCACAACAACAGTCACAAGCACCTTGCCAGCTGAGAGCTCGTATGTGGGCGACGATCATGGCTATCGTTTTCGACCCTTTTAAAGGCCTTTCATAAATTCCTTATGCCAGGCAAACACATGACGCCTTGGCAGTGTTTGATCCCCGAACTGTGCCGTCAGGCTGTGAAGAATTTCTGCTGGTTTCACGCCCTCTTGAGCAAGAAACTTAATAATATTGCATTACGATATTGACGGGTGTACTTCCTTCACAACCACTACGTAATATGCTGACAGATGGAACTGGGAAAGCCGGCCGATCTGCCGGATAACATCCCCACTCCCACCCATCACTCCTAGAAGTGTGTTCCCTTCAGTATTAAGCGCTCTAAAGCAAAAGTCTCGTTTGATCCACCCTCAAATGTAATACTGTATTACAAACTATATTAGTACATACACATAATTGAAGTGTTTAAATAAACTAAAACTACGTTTTTTTTAAACTTACGATACAGTACTACTGTAGTTTTGTATCAAAAGTCTACATTATTCTATTGAAGTGTAAGGCATAAAATAACGTTCTATTTTAGTCTGCTTTATCACTAAAAATAACATTTTGAATACTGTTCTTCAAGTCGCTTTAGTTTTTGTAATCAACAAGAAGTGGAACATTCTTACCCTAGGGTTTTTTGCCTTACGAATTACTAACATGTTCACCACTTGCACCACTTGCATTTGAGAAAGGCATAAGGGGCTCTCTAGACGATCAAGCATCGCGTTGCGAGCAGGGAGGGGATCGCCAACCGCAGGATATATGCAAATATATTTTTTAATATTTACCAAAAATGTCTAATTTTGCAGTTGTATACTAGGAAGTCAGGTTAATTAGACGTAATTGATTGATGAACGACGTGATTCCCTGGAATAAACTACAAAATTAGGCACTTTTGGTAAATATAAAAAAGAAATATTTGCATATTTCCTGCGGTTTACGATCCCTTCCCAGCCTGCGACGCGATGCTTGACAAGCATACTTGATCGTCTAGAGAGCCCCTAAAAGTAACTGTCCTTTGCTATTTTTTGCCCAGGAGGGCCTTGGGATTCTTAGAGCCAAGTGCGAATCTCTCGGAAAGTCTCTTGGAACACTACACTGCCGCTGACTTGCCGGTCAAGCGCATTAGTACGCACGAATTCCAACAGCTAGCTTATAATTGATATGACACGGGAAAATATAAAATATAGATTTAAATTAAAGAGATACAAAGGGTAATATCGAACACCATGTTCTTGCCTCTAGTAAACCCAAACCCGATCACTATCATCCAGTAACCAGCAGATTACACTTTCTTCATTATGGAAAGAAGAATATTGAACCGTACCATCGATAGGTTCCAAATATCTTGTTACGTCCTGTAAGAATAACACGGGAAAGGTGTAATTCAAATGATATTTGATTACCTACCGTTTCTATTTTCCTTTCAGGATTGCCGAACCTGTTCTTCTTGCATTCGGTTTGTCCATGGAAAAGCCCGATGAGCCCCTTCGATTGAGGTGTCATGGCCAACTCGGCGAAACCTTTAGCCTCCTCCTCGTATCCGACCTTTGGACCTTTGTCGATGCCTGCACGGATTACATCCAATATCTGAAATAGATAATATTGTCATGAATTTTAGGCAGCGACTTTTAAAACCCCTGCAGGGCTATTTATAACCAGCGGAATATTGCTCGGCATTGCGCGGGTGAAATTTGGTTAAAAAATGGAAGTTTTCTTATCAGTACTCTAATATAATAAATAAATACAAACGGAGTCACCATGGAGTTGGGAGAGAGAGTGTAGAGAATTTTCAGGAGGTTAAACAGAAATTCATGATGAACCGAGAAGTAGTAGACCTCCGATTTCAGACGAGATGAAGGAACCGAGCTTTATGAAAATCGACGGGTGACAGCTGGAGATCTTAACATAGGTTTGAGTTGTCAAAAAGCATGATTCAAAGACTTTAAAATTATATGGGTAGTATAAACTTTGTGCTCGGTAGGTGCCTAAAATGTTGACCGAGGGCCATAAGCGCCAATGCATTGAGATTTCTCGAGAATTTTTCTGCTCAATGTGATGAAGAAGGAGAAGCTATCCTGGACTCCATAGTAACGGGTGATGAAACGTGGACTTACCATTTCACACCTGAATCTAAACAAGTCATCGGAGTGGCGACATTCTTACCCTCCAAAAAAAAAAAGTTTAAAGTGAAGCAGTCTAATCGAAAAATCATGTCCACAGTTTTTTGGGAGAGGAAAGAAGTTCTTCTGATTGTTCATCAATCAGCTTCATATTGTGACTTTTAAAAAACTTTGCAGAGCGATCCAAAATTGAAGACGAGGCATGCCAACAAAGGGGGTTTGTTTCCTTCATGACAATGCTGTGACACAAAAGCCTTTTTGGACCAGTTTGGGTAGGACGTAATTACCGCTTCCCCCTACAGCCTAGACCTTGTTCCTACCACTTGTTCTTAAGCATTTGGGAGGAAAACGGATGGAGATTTATTTATTTATTTATTTATTTATTGTGTTTATTCACTTATTACTAATCAACATAACAGTAAAACCAAGGCATTGAGAAGTAAAATTAATAAAGATATTACCATAACTATACAAATAGAATGACACTTATAATACTAGCTATCATGTAAGAATAAATAATTAATAGCTTGCAATTTAAACAAGTGAGGGTTGGCGGTAAAAATATCAAAATCTGGTTGCCATCGAGTGAATTTCATTTAAGCGCCGCAAAGCACGCGCCAACAAGTTCCACCTCGTAAGGTTAGTGCGCGAGAACGGCTCCGCGAAAAGATGGTGCGATCGAGCACGGAGATAATTATTTGGTATGAATAGATCCACCTTGGCTAGTAAGCTAGGGTTATCAGTTTTACCACGAATTAGATTGAAAACATAGGACATGGTCAGCATTTCTCTTCTGAGACAGAGAGAATTATAGCCAACCATGCCTGTGATAAATGCAGTCGGATACAAAAATGGATAATATCCGTACTGCTTGAAGTACAGAAATCTCAAAAAACACTTCTGTACCTTTTCCAGCATGAGGGTATAAGTATCTTCATGTGGATTCCAAATAGCTGCATTCGTTTCCATGCGACTTCTAACAATCGAGTTGTACAACGTGCGCATAACCCGAATATTATTGAAGTACTTGGATTGCCGTATCACAAACCCTAGAAGCTTGAAAGAAATTGTAGATAGTTGTCTAATATGTTCCTTGAAGTTTAACTTGGGGTCGAAAAAAACTCCCAAGTCCTTGACTTCAGTAACTCTGGGAAGCACACATCCAGCGATGGAGTAATCATACATCAGATGATCAGGCGATCTTGTGTATGTCATCACTGCACATTTGTTAATATTGAAGTGAAGGTTACGAGCTTGGCTCCATGCATAAACTGCATCAATATCACGCTGGAAGAGCTCGCAGGCCTCAGCACTTCCAGTTGATAAAAACCGAGAAAAAGAGATAGATGAAGAACCGAAGAAAGAAGTCATGCAATACCTGGAAAAGGAGATGGTGGCAATTTCTATGAGGCTGGCATACACAAACTCCCAGGACGCATTGAAAAAAGCATCCAAGTGAGTGGCGATTGTGTTGTGAAAAGTAACTCATATATACCAATTATACTGGATGGTCCAAAGGGTGACGTCAAAGAATTTTTTTTAGATTCCTCTCACCTAGGTGTATACGATAATACCCCATGTATGTTCCGCAATTTTTTGTAGTTCAGAAGTTATGATTTTTTAAATTTGTATTTGCGAATTTTCTACCAGTGACTAAAAATTCATAACTTTTTTTATATTAGCAATTTTTTTATTTCCTTTTTTTGAACATGATTGCATTAACCCTTCAGGCCTCGGCCCCTCAACCGATTAATCTGACAATCTGGATTGTTATCATAACACATTTTTTTTCAAAAAAATGTTTCACCAATCGTTTAATTTGAGGTTACTTGAATGCTTTTGATGATGTCTTACTAATGTTGGCCATAAGAATAAAACAAAGGCTAGAACATTTTTCGAAAATTTTTTTTGCTCAGTGCATTTATCACCTAACTAACTTTGGAAGCTGATTTCAGCTCAAAATCGCCTATTTAGAGTAATCTTTTTTTTACTATTCGGTAAGCTGATAAATTGCAAAAATTTTTAAAGGTGGTTTGAACCTATGAAACACCCATTTTTTGTTGTTAATAGAATTTAAAAAAAAAAACTCCGTCTAATTAAAAACTATTTTTTTTTAATTTCGACCCTATTTTCGGTAACTTGTGTGGATGTTGTATAGCACATTATTTTACGTGTAGTAGAGAAATTCAATGCAATCATGCTGCAAAAAGGAAATTAAAAAAATGTTACTGTGAAAAAAGTTATGATTTTTTGAAATCGCTAAGGTAGAAAATTCGCATATACACATTTAAAAAATCATAACTTCTAAATAAAGAAAATTTGTGGAACATACATGGGGTATTTTCAAATACACCCAGGTGTGAGGAATCTTAAAAAAAATCTTTGACGTTACCCTTTGGACCATTTAGTATATGCCCATGTTTTTTTTTTTTGATATAGCTGATTCGATTATTATAATAATGGAGACTTTAATTTTGGGACATGCCTCGTATTAGGTAATACGTATATAAAATAACCCTCCTGTTTCCAAATACTCACCTTCAATGGCGCTGGATAAAGCCCGCCGGATGCTTTCATAACTTGCTCCTTCGCCTTTCCGAAAATTTTGTTTTTTACAAAGTCGTACTGAAGGGCAAAGGCAATCACTTTATCCATGAACGATTTCTTCGTTCGGTCAACTTTGATTGTACCGTTAGCAATATCCTTGGCAATGCGAATTGACACTTTTTCCAAGTATTCCATGGTCGTTTTCTCAGCCGGGGCCAAACCTAAAAACACAATAAGAATTTTAACTTGAAGAATGTACGCACAAGGTCATTGCTGCGATTACAGGTTCTGTTTACAAACATTTTATAATAACTTCAATGGTAATCTATACCAATAATAAAGTTAAAGTTCGTTTTTTTGTTTAAACGCGTTAATCTCTAGAACTATCAGTCGGATTAAAAAAAATCTTCTTGCATTTGATAGACCAATTCTTGAGGAAGTTTATAGGCTATTCAATATCACATTGCAACCCTTAAGGCGACATGAGATCTCAGAAAAATATCCGAAATGGGCGGACTCGAGAAAAAAATAGGCGAGGTCAATTTTGTAGGGTTTGACCAATAAAAACCCAGCGCTGACGAAGCGTCAAGCGCAGATTCCACGTCCGCTAGCGCCGGCGACCAGGCACACACTAAATGCTCTATCGCAGCGCTAGCACAGAATAACTATCTTTACGCAGTGGTGGTATAAGGGTGTTAATGGCAAAGCATATTTAGCGTAACTCTAACAGCCGAATTTATAGTCGAGTATCGGTCGTTACTTGAGTACTGGCCTATACTTCAGTCATACCTGAGTGAAAGTTTTCGTTTTATAGTCGAGTCCAAGATGGCGATTGATACTGAAGTACAGGTTCGGCGCCAAGTAACGGACGACCCTTACTTGAGTCTTACATGGAAACGTCAGACGCCATTTTCGACAGTCGCGCGTTTACAGACGTTTTGTTGTGTTGCTGCGTTAATCGTGAATTTTGTTGTTATTTGACTTTATTACTGACCCCTTGGCTTGTTTTTTGGAATTTGATTTGTTTTGCTATATATTGACAAATTCTGTGTGGACATTTTAACGACCCGGCCTGATTAACGACGATTTGAATTTTGCCTTTTTGCCCTTGCTGTTTATGTCATCGTAATGGACGAGTTTTTGGATGATTTTGATGAGATTCAAGAGGTGATTGACATGGCTGACAACGTGGGAGGCATTCCTGGTGCAGTACGACCACTCCGACGCCGTAAAACGTATCATCGACCGCCAGTGTCTCCCTTGGAGCAGTTTGATGAAAATACGTTCCGGAATCGCTATAGGTTTACGAAAGCGACAGTGGTAAACGTCATCCTCCCAGAAATTATCACTGATCTGGAGAAGCAGAGCAATCGTGGATTACCTATCGAGCCATTGCTCCAGCTATTAATATGCTTGCGCTTTTATGCGACAGGATGTTTCCAAGTATGAACAGATTTATTGCTTATTTACTATTGTCATAAGTTGGTAACAAATTATACCTATTACCTTGTTTTCATTTTAGGCTGTTTGCGCTGATCTTGGAGGAATTTCTCAACCGACAGTGTGCCTAATCGTTTCCAGGGTGTCGAGGATTTTGGCATTAAAATTGCTTAAATTTGAAAATAATCCAGCCGGGATAAGTCGATATGTACGTGGTTTTGAAGAATTGGGAAGAATAGGTCCCCGGCAAGGACTGAAAGGAATCATCGGAGCCATTGATTGCACACATATTAGAATAGCGAGACCCCGCAACTGTCCGGATACAGAGAGATTTCGCAACAGAAAAGGATACTTTTCATTAAACGTTCAGGTATAAAAACCTAACAGCTGTTAAAACCGTGTATGTAAAGATTGTATTTTAAATGTAAAACTTGCTTTTAGGTAGTGTGCAGTCCTCAAATGGAAATATTGGACATTGTTACCCGGTGGCCTGGCAGTACTCATGATAGCCGAATATTCGCCAACTCACGATTCAGGTCAAAACTTCACAACAACTTAATCAACGGAATATTAGTGGGAGATAGCGGTTACGCTAGCGCCCGCTATATGTTTAACTCCACTAATAAATCCTCGGACGCCAGCAGAAGAACGGTACAATAAGTGCCAAATTAAAACCAGGAATGTTATCGAACGAGTCTTCGGTGTATGGAAGAGGAGATTTCCATGTCTTCAGAAAGGCATGGCAAACGACATCAAAAATGTGACTAATATCATTCTGGCATGTGCAGCTCTGCATAATATTGCTATCCATGCCAGAGATACATGGGAGCATGTGGCAGAGGACCATAATGAAGATTTTGGAGATAATGTTGGCCCACAGGAACAACCTATCGTAGAAGGTTTAGCGTTTAGGAATCATATTATCAGAAGGGATTTTGAATAAAAGACAGAATATTTAATTATTACTTTTCTTTTCCAACAATATTGCATATTCCAAATCCTGCATCCTCTTCTTATGCGCCAAATCCATCTCAAAAAGGATCTTCCGGTTTGCTCGTTTTATCCTATTGCCTTCAATTTCTTCCTCGATCATTCGTTTTCTTAAAATTCTAATATCATTTTCCGTCACTGGTGTACGGCCTCTTCCCGCTGTCCTGACGACCCTGGCTAGGGACCGAGGTGGCTGAAGCGGTGTCGATGCAGTACAAGGTACTTCATTGAGCGTGGGGAATGGTTCCTCGCCAAAACTTGTCGATATTTCCTCGCCAAAACTTGTCGCTATTTCCTCTATTTCCTCAATGATGATGCGAGGCTGAATAGCTGTAAAATGATAACAGTTTGTTAGTGAATACCTAATACATGTATATTTTAATATTATAATTAGCATAAAATGTGCAGGGCCAGATGTGAAAACTACTGAGGTACTCCATTTTCTATTGTCATGATATAAAATAGCTACGACAGATATACTCCTGATTTTAAATTATGGGAGAAAATATCAGATCCAACACCACCATAGTATGAACAGAGGCGGCAATATCCGATTAAAAAATGGATCCGACACCCGACAAGTGGGAACGGAATATGAATTGTCCTCCCCGTCAGTAGTGCGTCGACACAGCACATCGATGTCTCTGCGATGTATCATCAATGTCAATTATTTTACATGTTAATCTTTTTTTCATAATTAAAACAAATTAAACAATTGTTGACGTTTTTTTTAAGAGATAAAGTTGATTCATGCCATTATTGGTTGCTTTTCTTGGTATAGATAAACTTTTTAGCAAAACTTATAGCCCCTAAGCGAGCAATCGATGAGTATTTAAAGGAGCTAGCACTATAGTGTTAAAGATTATAAAATAAATAAATAGATATACCTCACCTGACACTTGATGCAAGTTTTCGTTACTGCCTGTTGCAGCTGGCAGCAATGATAAAGATGGTTCTGCAATGAGGAAGAATGACATTATGAAACTGCAATATTTCTAATGGATGAAGAGAAGTATTGACCTATCACAACTTGAGTTTACATGAGAAAGGTCCCACACGAAGGGCAGTGCGGGTGGGTGACAAGTAACTAGTTAACTGAATCATCATGTTCATAGTCCCAACAGATGTTTGTCCTGGTCAGAGAACTACTGAGGGCAAACCGCGATTTATTTTGTGCGGTATGAAGTACTATGATGATCGATAATGGCATGAATGTAATCTGAGGCAAGCTGATGGGTTAGCTGAAGTTTAGGTATTAAAAATATAAATAAATAGTAATTATTATCGCAAGTCCCGCCTACAGATTCGCCCCATTGAAAATGCTCGGGTAAACTAAACGGGCTAATCATTGGGCTGCGACTGTCATCATCTTCGATAGAACCGCTCGCGACCGGATGGCAAATGTATCGATGCATTATTCAGTTGAATGAAAAGAACTGCTGTCGCGCCATAGTTCTTATGCGACGTAGAGTGCTGTCAAGATGAAGAGTTGGCCCTATCTAATTTTAGCTTCAAAATGTATAGTGATTTAATTCAACTCACCTGGAACCGGATAGTCCTCTCTTATTAGCTCGGACGTTTCTGAAAATTCAATAAGTAATATGTAATTTAGTATTTTGTAAGATTGAACAGAAAATGGAGATGTATATGACGATGAAACACTATTAAAGTTACCTGGTTGCAAGTTATCGCAGTCTAAAACCTCATCGATAGGCTTCAATATGGTTTTGTCGATATTGAGGACCCTTGCGTCCAGCGTGTCCATGTCCGGATTTTCAGCCGTTTTGGCGTTACGTGCATTGCTCTTCATATTACTCCACAGACGTTGCAATTGCTTCGTAGAAACCTGCAAATTACAACAATTACATTGACATTATCGTCCCACATTGAATTTACTGATTTGCATGTACCTATACGACATGCTACAACAAGGCCTAAAGCAAGGATTTGCGCTTATATGGGTACTAATACATATATTTACTAATCATAACAGTACCTAATAATAAATTAGGGATGCCCGAAGCTATAAACCATACAAAACTTGCCTTTTGGTTCACGAGCATGGATGCATTGAAGAGCTCGGTAATATCCTTCCACGCTTCTCGTTTTCTGGCGATAATCGTTCCATCCGTCCTTTTATCGCTTACAACGGGATGGTTTTCCACCAAGCTGCTCAGCAATTCCTTTTCGAGCAACGTATACGGCTTTTTAGCTTGCGCGGTGCTCGCTTCCATTTTTGTAGTTAGTATCGATAAAACGTTTAACAGGGTCAGGCTAGGTCGTTAAAAAATCCACAGTAAGTCTATAATCCAATCGTATAACAAATCAAAATCAAATAATCAGGCGAGGAGTCGTTAAAAAATGCAGAAACACAAATCACTCGGAAACAACACGAACACAAGAGAATGACAGCTAATACAAACATGGCGGCCACGCGACCCACCCGCCACCCACCGGCGCGCGTGCTTTTTTTTCTTATGCCGGCAATGAGATGAACATCACGAAAATTATGAATATTTCAAAAAACCTACATCTAAAAATCAAGAAGTACCAAAAAACGATAAAAAACGTTATTATTCATAATAAATAAAAGTTTGGTAATTTATTGTCGAGCGGTTTATGAATTAAAAATATTCCACGTTAAATGGCCAATACATTTGGCAGTACTGCCACTCGACACGAATAAATTCCCGAATATTTCACCTTTACTCAGCGGAGTCGACTGGCCATCCTCGTCTATAAAACACATGCAATACTTGAGTATCGTCCGGTACTCAGACATTACTTGGCTGAGTTATAACTCGAGTATTGAACTGATACTTGACTATAAATACGGCTGTTAGTTTTCGAAGTCAGTTTAAAGCCTTAATATCCAAGGCAATGAGCAACTTTTTTCAGTCCAAATTTTAAATTGGTTCCTTATCGAGGGATTCACTTAGAAACTTTTTAAAATTATTGCTTATATTTTTCAAAAAACTCATAAAACTAAAATTCTTCAGATATGGTAATTCCTAGGTATCATTCCCAGGTCGCCTTAAAAACTTAGTAAAATGAATGCTAAGCGAAACGAAGTAATAGCCCGGGAGGGCGATGCGACGCGGTGGTTCGTGGGCCGAGAGTGGCCGCCCGACGAGAACCCAGCATTACCGAGAAGAGCGGAAAGGTGCATGCCTTATCTAGTTCGGCGAAACCCAGTATATACTAATACCACATGAAAATATGACTAAAAATATTGACTATTGTCAAAGTACTCTAAATTATTTATAAATAATCCTATTTCTTTTAAATTAAACGGCGGGTTAAACCGCGAGGCACAGCTAGTTTACTATAAAGCCGGTAACAGATATTCGCAACAAAACATGCGTTACAATATCCACACTATTTTGATGCCATCGCACACATGAAACGAGAATCTATAGCACTATATGCAAAACAATGTTTGCCATATGTAGACGCCATCAAGCTCACGAAGTAAACTTCAAAATCCTGCGCATATCTTTTCCGCTAGTTCATGGTGCACGAGCACTTGTTGCAATATCGACTCTAATCAAACTCGCTAAGAACCATAGCAAATTCACAACAAAGGCTATTTTTACCACTGCCCAAAAGGAGTGTTATGTGTTCAGGATTCATCTATGTATGTTTTCCGTTTCTTTATTCCACAAGAAGTGTGTGATATTGTTAAAATCGTTGTCATCCCGAGTGTCAAAGGGTACTTAAACTGTCCAAATGTACAAAAATACTTGTCTAAATGTCCAAATGTCAATAAATTAACATAAATATATCGTGTTTAGTGTCAAATGAAAGGTCTGATTGAGAACATTCCAGAAATATACATCTATCTATATGGATAAATACACAAATCACAAATATTACATAAAAAAATCTTTATAAAAATTATTATAAATACAATAGTTCACTTTCTGTAAGGGCAGTCGTGGTTTTTATTATTTTTAATATATTTATTTGTTAAAAAGTTTTTTTAAAAACATTCATGTTTAGGATCCGACATTGGCTTTAAATGCTATGCTGATTTATATGCTTCCATTAGCATGAAAATATTTTCGCCTGTCCGTTCAATGTCAGATGTTATGTTTGTGCTCGTTTGAAACTTTTTACTATGAATAACCATTCGGACTCAATGCTCCGCGCACAATACCAAGCCTTAACCCCTGGAAGGCCAAAAACGCCAATCGATGTTTGCGGTGGTCAACAGATCTGCGCTTAGCCATTTCGGCCGGTTTTGTTGAATTGCATGTTGTGTTGCGAGTATCTGGAACATATATCTTAGGATTTACCTTATTTTAGTTGGTGGTATTTTTTATGTGACTTGTTTTGTATTTGGTGAAATACGTGTTTTCCTTCGTAATGTCTTTGATAATAAAAGGTATTATATTGCTCAATGTCAAAGTACTCTTCTGGGCGAAACTAATAGCAATTTATTTGGCCATAATAACGTCGATAATGAGTTTTCTTTATAAAGGAGTGATTGATTATAAAAACCCATTATTTAACCCATGATAACAAAAAAACATTCAATTATTATGTTATATATTACATTTTTATATAGGTTGATGAGAATGGAATACCTTTTTATATAGGTTTATATAGAATGATAAGAAGAGATTAAAATGTCCTTCTCTCAGTCTATTTGAACTTTAAGCAAGTAATTAATACATATTGAAACCTGTATACCAATTTATAAATTGACAAATGTCCTTAAGAGGGTGCTGCACGAAATTTCTCAAATTAGGGTCTAGCGTTTTAGTTATTCCGCTAAAACTACGTTTATAAAAGCAGTGACAAAAAACACTCGTTTTTATCAATAAGTCATTTATAAGGTGAGCTAATAAATTTGGCAATAGTTTGCGTAGTTTTTTATAAAAACACCCGAGAAAATATACAAAAATGGGCGCGGGGTTTTAGTCCTCACTGGGAAAATAATAACTAATTTGAATTACAAATTATTATAAAAGCAAGTTAAATGACATATCTTCACTATAAGCTATTTAAATTTCAATGATTGTAATAGGATTTTATACAATAAATCCCAGAAAATCAGGTATCAGATTCTCCATACATTGTTTGTATGGGCTGGCCGCGTTAATAAATACACAGGCGCGCTATGAAATAGATTCACTTCCCTGCTGCTATTGAAAGCGGGAGCACGTCTTTTTCGGTTAGCTCTTATCAGTTCCCGCTCACGTAATATTTTATTCTTCTACACCGCAGTGCCGCGTCGTCACGCATCGTCACAAGAAAGCAAACAGCAGTAAGTATTTTATTTTTTATATTTGTTTTTTATTAATGGATGTTTATGCCATCTTTGTTATAACTTATTATAATACTCTACATGTATTTCAGTTAATGGGGAAGCGTAAGAAAACATATTTCGTTTTTTGAGAAACGCCATAGAATCAGCGTGAAATTTCAGTCTGAAGACATGAGAAAGCAATGTTGTTTTCAGTCCGAGATATAAGAAAATGAGATAGTTTTAAACCCCAAGTTCGATCGATACGATGCTCATTATATAAAAAATAGATCGACTCCAATAAGCGTAAAACAATTGAAAATATTTTCTGAAGGGACCACTATTCGAAACTTGTAATCTCGAATAGTTTAGTTAATTTGCGTGAAAAACCTGAAATTCAATAAAAAAATACTGAAAGACGCATAAACCATGTACAGGTAGAATATTGATTTTGAATATTGATTTTGAAAAGCAGTTTGGCCATCAGGAGTGAGCAACGAAGGACATTTCGGCATGCAGATGTAACATTTTCGTAAGTTGAAAATAAGTGGTTGGCTGTAAGATATTTAGCTTACAAAGAGCATTGATAGGATATGCACTGATTTAAGGTTGCGACACGTCATTTAAACCAGAAAAAGCACGGGAATTTTAAAATCAAATAGTCTTTGAAAATATTCAAAACTATAGAATACTTATAATTATTTTGAAACTATAGAAAAATAAAATAATTTAAAAATCATTTTAAAAACAAATAGTCTTTGAAAATATTCAAAACTATAGAATACTTAGAAATATTTTGAAACCATAGAAAATTAAAAAAAATTGAAAATCATTTTAAAATCTAATAGTTTTTGAAAATATTCAAAACTTTAGAATACTTTGAAATATTTTGAAACCATAGAAAAATAAAATAATTTGAAAATCATTTTAAAGTCAAATAGTCTTTGAAAATATTCAAAACTACAGAATACTTAGAAATATTTTAAAACCATAGAAAAATAAAATCCTTTGAAAAACATTTTAAAATCAAATAGGCTTTGAAAATGTTCAATATCATAGATATTCAATAGTATAGAGAGAGTTTAAAAAAAAATGAAACTTGACTTTTTTTATTTTTCTTTATTTTAACTTCATCTCATACATTGTTTACCTTGCTCGATCAGCAGAAAATTTTCATCTCATCATTGCGTCACATCACAAAAATAACAATTTTCAATCACATTAATTTTCAATGCTACGTTACATTATTTAAAATATTAAATTTAAAATTATCGCAGAGTTCGGAAGACCACCACGGGGCCGCGAAACCACCGCGGGGTTTCTTCCGCCCTACTACGGCATCACAGGAAGACTCGATGGCCGCATTAGGTGCGACACACAAGTCCTCTGCGGTACTACTAGAAGGCGATGGAAAGGCCTCAAGATTCTCGCAGAGGACTTCACCAAACCGGTCCCAGTTAATGTCGCCGGTTCGGTATCGCCACTCGGATTGTGGCGTGGGGGGAACGCGACGGCCGATGCCAAATGTCACCAGTCTGCGGTCCGAAGAAGAAAGGTGCTCGTGAACTTTCCATTTGTTCATCCAACGGGCGAATCCCGGGGAGCACAGAGTGAAATCCACAAAACTCCTCTTCGAGACTGTTTAAAAGTGGCATTCATTAATTTATTTCTTTATTAATTTTAATTACATATTTGAAGTTGTTCAAAAATATATAATCACATTAAGCCGCGAAATCTATCTGTACCTTCTTTCCGTCGGAAGTAGTTTATTTATAAAGGTAACTGCTTTTTGAAATAATTAAAGTTTTGGTGTAGCTATTTATACCTATAATAATTACTGTTTTTTATCCTTCTTGACATACATTTTATCCTCGTACTGATGAGAATAACAATGTTATAATTGTTTTAAGCATTATCCATTTTTATTTCTTTACTCAGAATCATAAAGTATCTGCTATCCTGATAGTGGAAGCGGTTCGTCTCATATTTTGAAAGAATACTGTAAATTGTGATAAAAGCAAATCCTTTTGCACACGTGTGTTCATTAGACCAAAATAGTTGATTTGACCTGCCGCTCCGACAATTTGGCCCAGCGGACTCGAAATGGCGGCAATTTTCCAAGATGGCCGCTAATAAACCAAAATGATTACTCTCGTGCTGATTTTAAAGACCCATGGGTCTTTTTCGGTTATTTTGGCGTCGTACATTTCAAATATGATGCTGAAAATATAAACATAAATAAATATAAATAAATAATTCCTTACAAACAAGGTAGAATGTGTACAATCATTTATATATAGTGTAGTATAGTGTAGAATAAAACGGCCACGGTACATTTATTTTGACCAGTTCTGATGATGACACCGAGTACAAAAGTTTAAGTTTTCTGGCCAAAAGTACAAATATGTTCAAATCGGTTCAAAATACGTTCAAAGGTTGTTCAAAACACATGTAGTCGTCATATTTGAGCCAGCGACTACAAATTCAAAGTCAAAGACCCATTCACATATTCTATATTATATAGTTCAAATTTTCCATGTCTTCTGGGTAGCAAATTTCAGAAATTACTTAAAGCATAAACAAAATTATTCTCTCGTTTGACTTTTTTGACAGTTTTGACTTTAGATTCGTCTTTTCCAGTGTGCAAATACTCGAAGAAGACGCGTATAACATAACGGTAACGTGAAAGTAAATCTTGTTAAAAATGTTTATAATCCTGTTCAAAATTAACTAAAGTTATTTTTATTGCCATATTTGAAATATACGACCCCAAAATAGCCGAAAAGGCCCATGGGTCATTAAAATCAGCATGAGAAAAATAATTTTGGTTAATTAGCGACCATCTTGAAAAACGGCCGCTATTTTGAGTCCGCTGGGCCAAATATGTCAGAACGGCGGGTCAAATCGACCATTTTGGTCTAATAAATACGTGTGCAAAAGGATTTACTTTTATCACAATTTGCAGTTTTTGTTATTTGCAATTTGCTATGAGCAATAAAATTATAAAATGCGGGTTACATCGCTTTGGCGGGTGACCGTCTGTTCAGCGTTATCAATGTATGCGATTTAGTCACACCTGCGTGGCCGCCGCCGGCAAGCGTAAATTACCTACATTTGTGTAGCGGCATAGGCTCCGAGCCCTCTTAAGTAAATAATGCTATAATAATAAGAAATATGATTTAAAAATATGTTTGTTTTTTTTTCTTCGGAGATAGGATGCAGTATTATGACTTCATACTGAATATGGGAGTTTAATCAATGTTTGGAATATCTGAGCACCATCTACTTGTTGCATTTTGTAGTAAAATCCTGGCTGCAAAAATTTAGTATGGCATTGAGCAATCCAATATCCTGTATAACAATAATCGCACATATTTTTTTTTATTGCGAAGCAGTAAACAAAAGTTTTATCATAATATTTATACGTTTATAGAAACAAAATAAAAAAAACTGTAATTGATGGCGATTCCTAATATATTGAATATAACAAGAAGCCATTGAGCTTCTCAAAATGGAGAGAATTATAATAGTTTTCATTGAGATAATCGCTGTTTTCGTATTCAAAAAGATCGCAGGATGCGAAAAATTGGCGCACATTCGGAGGATTTTACAAAAAATTGCTTCCCTTCAAACTAAGTGAGTTTTACTTTTGTATCGTTTTAAACATTATGGAGAGTTTTGCTTACCAGGTCCGAGAGGAGAGACTAAGAGATCAACAAGTCCCAATTTCTTTGCTTTATCCGCTTTGACCATTTTTCCCGTTAGAGCCAAATCAAGAGCCGTAGGTACTGAAGTTAACGCTGGCAACCTGTAAGAGACGAAGCATTAGTTTAATCACTGGAGAATGTGTTAAAGTGGGCTATGGAGTCTGTAATGGCTGAAACCAGCAGGAGATAAACATTTGCTTGTAGCTATTGTACAATGTATCTATAATCTTCTTTGATCATAGCAACTGACCTAAATCTGCATTCTTAAATACAATGAAGCAGAAATTCCTTTGTCTTTAGTGTACAGTTAGTCTTTAATAAACAGTTAGTGTTTATTAATTTGGTGTGCATTTTCAATGGTCGTTAAATATTTAAAAAAAACAGGAGAAATTCTGTTGACAGTATTAATAAATATGTATGGCTATATTTGAAAAGATGGAAATATATGTTAAACAAAATGGTCCTCACAGTTCTCCATTAATAATTGTAATTTGTTGTCTATTGTGAAAGGTCAAACGGTGACTGGCACAAATTAATTCTGTCAATATGTCTAAAACTGATATTTAACAACCCTAATCCTAAAAAACCTACTTAGAGGGACTCTTACCTACCTGGTTACCACTCTTACCTAAGTGGTTTTTGAAATTTGCTTGATTTTACCCAGCTTCAAATTTGCTACAGCTACCATTACTCCTACCTCTATAGACACCACTGCCAGGAATACCATAGTGATAAAAGGAACACACAGCCATAGTGATAAAAGTATGCCAAGATGCTAAATGCAATTTTATCAAACTTGTGTAATAAAATATTAAACTGTCGTCTGCCTGAACAGCCAAAGCACAGACATGGCAGGCGAATTGCTATCTGCGACAGCTGTTTTTTATGTAATTTTTCTATTTAGCATCTGGCGACTAATCAAGGATTAATAAACATTTGATTCAATACGCTACGATGAACCACGAAAGGGAGTTGGAAGGTTTACCTTTGTGTACCTCCGCCCCCTGGTAAAAGTCCCAGCATGACCTCGGGTAGGCCTAAAATGGTTTTACTGTCCTTTACGGCTATGCGGTATTGGCACGCCAATGCCACCTCCAAACCACCACCTAGACAGGAGCCTTGGATGGCTGCTATGAAGGGCTTCTTAGATCGTTCCATGCGAGCCAACACTTGTTGACCTATAAAAAAAAAGAAAATGAGTTGTCCGTCCATATAGCAGTGAAAATAATTGGTATAAAGAAGACAGTAGACAGAAAGAGATAATTTTCTTTTACCATTGTTTACCAACAATGTTTCCCGATAAAACCCATAGTATGCTAGCATTTATCATAGATAAAACATGAGAAATAGAAACATCTGCGACTTTTAAAGGGGCTTTTAATAAAAGAAACATTATTTTCAATATATTATTGTATTCAATTTGCTAAATATTAGATATTTTATTTGTAGACGTATTAGTATGTACTAAAGTCATTCCTCAATTTTACAAATTAATGACAAAGTTCTTGTTGGATTATAACAGATACGTTTTTTATATACTCTTGATATATTTTCAATTTGGTGATTCTCTTTTTTTCCTCCGGTAGCTTTGAGATTGGTCTTCTGATCATAATCGAATTTGTTGAGTGATGTTTTTATGACCTTTGAGAGACGAGACCAATGCCTCGATTTCCCTTTCTATAGAACTTGGTTTCTCTTCAATCTGTAAACCACATTGGATTGATTAACCCTTAGAGAGCCAGCCATGGGAATGAAACTCACGACGGCATGTTTTCGACCCTCGAAAATTTATTTGTAGGGGTGTTGGTGCATCCATACTAATGTATAACGGTGGCTCATTAATTTTTTTTGAATTTTTTTTTTGTTCCTGGTTTATTGGCAATCAGTCGAAGGACTATGAGTCGATGTGGTAACATAGCTTAATCTCTTGTAGAATGTGCTCCCCAGCGAGAGCATCCACTCATCCTTAAGGCCTAGAGCTACTGTCTGTCTTGCAGCTCTAGGATGTTGTGTCGCTTCAGTCGTTTTGCGTAGTTCTGTGTCATCAGCTGGCGTGCTAATTTGTTAGGATGATTAATTAGCCGCTGCTTATATCTCTCTGATGTGTTTCAGATTTCCTCCTTTACTGTGCTCACAGACAGGTTTTGATGTAGTTCATTGTTGGTAATATACCACGGTACATTTGCTATTGATCTCAAGATCTTGTTCTGTAGTCTCTGTATGACATTAATATTTGAGTCGCTAGCGCTGCCCCAGAGTTGGATACCGTACGTACATATCGGTCTTAGAATGGCCTTGTATATAAGGAGTTTGTTGTCCAATCCAATTTGATTTTGTACGGCTTATTCAATGAAGGTGACTTTTTCTGCATATATTTGCATAATTGCATAAATACAGATATAGGCGACTGCGAATCGTCACAGCTGAAAAACCGCCAATCGGCGAGAATGGCCATCCAGGGGTTAAGCAGCTCAGCTGCAAGGGGATTACGACAAGATGTTAATTGTTCATCATGTTGACAAACGGGGTCAATTCATGCATATTGGACAAAATGTGACCCCTTATGAAAACAGATTTTTTGTCAAAAATGGCAAGCTGATGATGATAATTAAATTTAGTATGATAGCCATGCATAGTGCTCGCGTTTAGCCCTCCATTTGATTATAGCCATGTAATTTGCTTAACCCTTAGAAAGCTAACCGAGGGAATGAAACTCTCGATGGCATGTTTTCAACCCTCGAAAATTTCTTTGTAGGGGTGTTAGTGCACGCATACTAATGTCTAACGGTGGCTTATTCAATGAAGGCGACTTTTTTTAGCATATAATTACATAATGGCATAAATACGGAGATCAGCCGCCCACGAAATGTCGCAATCGAAAAACCACCGATCGGTGGCATTAGCATTCCAGCGGTTAAGGGATTTCTCCCCATGGATATCAAGAAAATCCTTGCTTAATCACTTCTTTTGCCTGTGCGGATGTGGTTTACCTCGATCTGACAGAAGAACTGCTGGATGAACTCAAAAGTTTGCATTTGAAGTATGATCAAGTGTCTGAATTTAGGGCTCAATTGAAGTGGTTGCCCATACGCTAAAGAAGAAATGCACTTACTTTTGCACCTTTTTTCGCCTTCTGTCATCATCTTCACCTTATTATTTTTCACTTGACTGCCCAACAACAATGGAGTGTGATGTGTTTAGGGTTAATCTATGTATGTTATCCGTTTATTATTCCACCATAATTTCTAATCGCTTAAACCGATTTAGAAGTGTGTGATATGATGTGTGTACCTTGACTGTCCAATATCAAGTAAGTAGTTGTGTAAATGTACCTTCGGGGTATAAATTAGTACAGTGGAACCTCTCATAACGAGCATAATTCGTTCCAGTTCCTGTTGTTCCAACACTCATTAAGCGAAACAATTTTTCTCATATAAATTAATGTAAAATAAATGATGCATTCATGCTAAAATATACTCATTTTTTAAATTTAATTTTTAACATTTAATCAAATAAAATTGGGGGGAGCCTTGTTTAGACAGCCAAAAAAAACATGTTTTCATGTTTTTTTTAACTTAAAGCTGCAGTTTGCTGTTTGTGTAAAAACCTTACTTTTTTTCTTTAAATAAAACTTTAAGCCCATTTATCTCGAAACCATATTTTTCTTCTTCTTTTTATTTTAATGGCTCCACCCAAAGAGGGTGTTTTATGCCAGATGTGCCGTTGTAGTGGAGGGAAACTTATTTTTGTTAGTGTACATCTGTGCGGGACCCACATTTTCACAAGACTCCAATTTCTTCGGAGTGAGGTGGCGGTGTCAACTTGCGAGTTATCTCCGTATTTAAAGGCGGTTTTGATGAAGCAGAAGATATTTATTGATTGAATCGATTGAATATTGCCAGTTATAACGCTTGCCGAATTAACGAGTGCCCGGATTACTTTATCGAGACGCGAGGGTTGCGCGACGGAGGTTATGTAGGAAAGGATGAGGATTGTATATGTGCTCCTAGTATCTTGTACTGGGCACGTCTCGAGTCTGTGGGATTACAGACTGATATTTCGAGACTCAGGAAAAATGAGGAAAGGAAACCAAGGAGCCGGGATCCGTTGAGCGGCCACGTAGAGGTGTTACCGGATATGCCGTCGCAACCTTGGGGGAAGGTGATCAATCGGGGACTGATAATTTAATTGCTTTTTGGCCGGTTTATATAGGCCATTAAATGATGCAATTCGAAATATTCTGAGTAAAAGTATCGTTTCATCGTGCTGATTCACCGCTGCACGAGTTTAAATAATAGCTGAATTGTGTCAGTGGAATTCACTGGAAATCGATGCATTTGTTGATCGTATGTTAACTGGACTTAAGGTCCGTCACTTCTTTGGTAAAAAATTAAGCAAATAGAGAGTTTTAATTATTATCCTTATTAATATGCCTTAGAAACTTTAAGTATGTTTTATTATGGAGCACTGCAAGTTCTTCCTTGAATAAAATAAAAAAATCCGTTATTATGGAAAAATACCTGATTTCGAGATGGCCATTACTTCTTCAGCAGTTTTGCAATTCTCCAGCATTTTAATATCAGCTCCGGCGATAAATACTCCAGGTTTACCGGATATGATTACAGCAGCTTGGATCCCCGGATTTCCTTCCACTTCGTTTAGAATACTAATTATCTCGGCCTCCACCTCCTTGTTGAGGGAGTTTACCTAAAGAACAACAAACATCTGTAAAATTAGCAAAAACAGAAACTGCAAAAACATGCATTTAGGTGAGTTATTATTATTACACATTTGTCAGCTGCATACTGTAACGGAGTAAATAGTTGAAATTCACAAGACTGCATCAAGTTTACCTAGTAAAGTCATCGAATATATTGTACCAAAACAATCATTTGAAATTAATCAAACGTAGCAACCGATCATGGAAGTCGGCGATCTATGATCGTTATTGCTCAAATTTCATAAAAATAAAAACAGACAGAAAATGAATACCTTTTTAATCGTGACAACTTATTTTTTAATTACAATAGATTTTTTATTGCGGTCTTCAGTGACATCATTCAAAAATGATGACGAAACATGGTACCTCTGACAAGATAAAAATAAAATACAAATGGAGCTGTCATGGAATTTACTGACCGAAGTCAGGCCCAGTCAGGTCATATACTATTATTACATTACTGTGGGGTAAGTGTTGGAATCCGGACTAACGACCGGCTGTGGTAGGTTTAGAACAGCTGTCTTGCCACATGTGAGCCATTACCTTACCTTACCACCTATTCACAACCTTACCGCCCATTCACTCCCCCTTTGAAGGCATAGAATTTGAGATGCGGAAATTGCGGTTCTAGACAATTTTTCTAGGAAGGAGTTGATTATTTTCCTGGAGAGACTTTAAAAAGGTGAAACAGAGATTTAGCTGGTAGGCCACGAGCGCCAACTTCCCGTGTTTAGAATCGAGTGGAAAACTGTAGAGCAAGGAATCTGATCTGAATTTAGAGATTAAAAGATTAATGAAACCCTCGGTGAATTTTTCGATTTAGGGTTTTATTTCTTTCATCTATAAATCACACTAATGCCGCTCACATAAGATAGTCAGGAATCGGTCGACAATTTGAAACCATTGACTGATAAGTATTCAATCGAATGGATAATCATTTACGAGTTATTAAGAAATAGAGTTATCGCACTTTCAAATTATACAGGATAAGTTTTAATTAACCAGCATCCTTAGAGGGGGTTAATCAGCACGAGCAAATAAGCATCTTTTGATAAAAAAATGAGGAAAACAAAAAATAAGTTTGAGAAATTATTCTTTTTAAAAATAGTATAAAAAGCGCTGAGCATGATGAGCCATCTAGTGGTAGGAAAAATATCGCTAAAATGGCGCAGAGCGCTTAAACGCTCGTCAAACTTCTATTTAACAGTCAAGTTCTTCAAATTTTCAAAGCAAAAATATAAAAAAGAAAAAAAACTTTTTTGTTTTTTTTTCATTAAAAGTTCCGTAGTTGCTCGTACTGATTCACCTCTTTGAATGATGCCGGTTAATTAAAACTCATCATATATCTGTAGTTCATAGGCTCTTGATACAGAAACAAACACTAACATCATATTGTTTGAAGGTCAAAATATTAAAATATATTACAGGTCAGCGGGTGAAGATTGTCATTATACACCGACAGCGAGTAACCATTAATCAAATACTACCTTTAAAAACCGATTTCTTATGAAATTTCCTGCAAGATGATGTATGCAGATATGACTTCAAAATATAACAAAGAAATCTGACATTACATAAAGCACAATGTTTCAATGGCGACGCTTTATTGTGATATTTGGGTCGTGATCAGTGGCGTAACTAAGCCGAAGGCAGCCGGTGCAGCGCACCGGGGCCCACGGTAGCTCGGGGCCCAAAATAAAACTTCTATCCCAAGGTTCCATCCAACTCTGCTAGGAAGCTAAGGAAGCTGTACAATTGGATCTCAAATCAATCTCAAATCAAGACAAAAATCATTATATGTAGAAATTAATATGTTCATATTTTTTATAATACAATAGGTAGTTAATTTAAATATGTAGACATGCAAAAATTCTTATATTTGTAATAATATTATGTTGGTATTTTTTATTTTTACCAGTTTGTCCTTTGGTAGTTCTACTTAACCCCTCAAGCACGTAACATCCATTTGGGGACATGTATGGCGGCCGCCTAACAATCCATAACATCCGATTTTGGATATCGCGCTCGCCGCTGCGAAAAATGCAATTTACGATTCGAATCGTCGTACTTTAATGCTTTCTGACCGCGGGACGACATGGCCATATAATCTTTCATTCGCCGGCCAACGACGATAACATCGACCGCCGATTTAAAAACTCAGCATTAGACGTCAAAACATCAGTGTCGATCGGCCCCTCCGCGGCGGCGTATAGGTTCCGCGAAGTGTTTGTTTTGTGAAGTGTTTTGTGAATATAAGTGAAGTGTATACCGGATAAAAGTAAGTAATTTCCCTTTTTAAGTAGTTTAGCCATTAGGATCATTCAATTTCAACGACCCATTTGCTGTTTTTCACGAATTTTCGAAGAAAACACTTTGGCAACAACACAACGGCTCGCGAAAAAATTGCCATTTTTATTTTGTAATGTTTTTGAAATATCCCTATATATCGCGAAACATGACGTAATGTCGCTTTAATTTACTAATAAAATAGGTATTGCTTCATTTACATCCTAAGTTATCACATAATTAGGCGTATTTTGAACATTATATGTTGTTTTCTAATATGGCTCGCGAAAATGAAACTTGTTTTGATAATTACTATGAGAGAAAAAAGTGCGATTTTCCATAGTTTTTCGATGAAATGTGACTCTTTGGAGTATAGTAATTAGTTATTAGACATATAATAAGTCTATGATAAGACAATATAATTGAAAAAATCTAACGAATTTTATATTATGGGCATTCAAAGTTTATTATTAGGTTCGAACGCGGAAACTCTCAAAACTTTAGATTTTTCTATAATATCAGACAAAGGTCAAAGTTCTGGTGTGATTTCTAAGAAGAAGTGATGTAGTAATAAAGTTATTTTGAAAGAATTTCATATAAAAAAATACCATAAGTAGTCACAAATTAAAAATTAAAAAATTTTTTTTTTACGAGAATAAATAAAATTTTTCTTGGCTGAATAAATAAATATTTTTTCCGTATTTTTGTATGCAAATAAGTAAAAAAAAAATATCGTTTTGGTAAAGCATTTAATAAAGAACATAACTGTATTTACAATTTTTGATATTTACAAAAACTGTATTTACAAAAAAATCGAAATGATTTTATAGGCGAGTTTTTTTCAGTTTGCCAATTTTGTAATATTTATTCATTATTATCTTAATTGTTTTACGAGATAAGGTTATAATGTTTTATATGTCAAATTTCAATGCGATCATTTTTCTCTTTATCTTTTTTTATTCCGTTTAGTGGTTTATAAGTTATGATCGTTTTTCTCAAGGCCGTTGACTCGCGTCGATTTTTTGCGCGCGAATATGTCGCGCGCAAAAGTGATAGGTGTTTTTACCTCGCAACGTGAGGGGTTAAAATAAAGTAATAAAAACTGTCATTATTCATTTTATATCTATTTAACATTCAAAGGTAGAGAAATATAGAATATATAGAATAACTTTAATGGGCTATAAAAACATTACTTAATTAATATTACACTGGTTTTATAAAAAAGACAATTTATGTACAAATGGCGGACAAATATCGCTATAGCGATATCTTACAGTCAACCACGGAAATATAATTCTGTAATTGACGGCACACTTACCGCCATGACAAAGTTCTGTTATTCGCGAGGTAGTTAGTCTCTCAGTGGCTCGTGCCAACAAGGGTTTGACAGTATCCTCCAAACCCCCAATACAGTTTGTGCGGGATGGCTCTAAAGGCAAAAAACATTTAACTACAAAACCTTTCTCAATAATCGAGAAAGCTACAGATTGGATTCTGGAGGTTGATTCGGTCTCTAAGCAGTATAAATTCCCTGAAAGTCTCGGATGCACAGCCCTCCGTCCAGATATAACTCTTTACTCTCTATCTCGGAAGGTGGCTCTTATTGTAGAATTAACTGTTCCATGGGAATCAAATATCCCAAAAGACCATGAGTACAAATTAAATAAATACCATGATCTTGCAAATGCCGTAACCCGGAACGGCTTCACTGTTCACCTTCACGCGGTGGAAGTTGGCGCTCGTGGCCTGCCAGCTAAATCTCTATTTCACCTCTTTAAAGATCTTGGCCTTTCCAGAAAAATAATCAACTCTTTCTTAGAAAAATTATCTAAAACTGCGATTTGCGCATCTCAAATTCTATGGCTTCGAAGGGGGAGTGAATGGGTGGTAAGGTGAACGCTCACATGTGGCAAGACAGCTGTCCTAAACCTACCACAGCCGGTTCGTAAGTTCGGAATCCACTGCTCACCCCCCAGAAGTGTAAAAAAATAGTATTATGATGGGCCCGACTCCGGTCGGTGAATTCCATGGCAGCTCCGTTTGTATTTATTTATTATTTAACAGCAAAGCGCCGTATATATATATATATATATATATATATATATATATATATATATATATATATATATATATATATATATATATATATATATATATATATATATATATATATATATATATATATATATATATATATATATATATATATATATATATATATATATATATATATATATATATATATATATATATATATATATATATATACGAGTGGTATTACCCGGCGTTGCCCGTGTTATATCTTTTCTCAAATACCAATGTATACCAATTCTCATGGCGATCGGTTGAGCAGTATAGAAGTTGGTGTGCTGCAGCGCCGTCTAGTTGAAAGTTGCAACAAAGCGGATATATATAAAAACCTTAACCATGAAAAAATACATATATATGCTAACTTTCATGGTGATCGGTCAAACGGTTTCGGAGTCTATTAAACTCGGACAGACGGGCATACAGATATACCAACATCCATTTTTATATTATATTATTTTGGCCTGTTTTTAAAATTTAAACTTTGAATGCCTATATCTCGCTTATTTATAGCGACCGACACAATTTTCTTCCAGATTTAGCATTAAAATGAAAAAAATTGGAGAGAGGTTCCTATACTGCAGTTATTCCACTTTTATAACTATGTGATAATACTTACATGTATATATTTTAATTAAAGAGTTTTGAACAATGAAGCACAAATAATTAAAAAGCAGGAATAATTTCACTGTATTACCTTCACAATATTTTGAATTTAGAATAACGCTTGGCCGACTATGACGTTTGTAGGTTTAACATAGCAGCGCCATCTATGGATTACTCAATAGATAACGCCATCTGTTAAAATCGTTTGGAACTAACAGATAATTGCGAATGTCAAATAATAGACATTGCAATAAAATAATATCGCGACTATAAATTAAGACGTAAGCTATCCTATCTTTCAAGTTGGATCAAACTGCACATTGTGTGCAAATTTGAGTCAAATCGGTTAAGTAGTTTAGGAGTCCATCGCGGACAAACAACGTGACACGAAATTTATATATATTGATATATATATATATATATATATATATATATATATATATATATATATATATATATATATATATATATATATATATATATATATATATATATATATATATATATATATATATATATATATATATATATATATATATATATATATATATATATATATATATATAAAATTAGTAAAACCTACTTAAGAAGTAGCGAAGGAAATCCCAGCTTGTATTGGGAAATGCTTATGTTTGAATGAGATATACTTACGGATGTGCACGACTTTCGACGGTGCAATGTAAGTTTAAAGGTCCTTTTGCAGTCGACTAACGATCACTATTCATCCATATATCTCATAAATAACGCTTATCCTTATGCAACACAAAATGCCTTCAATTGAGACGAATTAGGCGAAAAAATAAAAAATTAAACTATTGATCACTTCGGCAAAGCCGTTTTCCAAATGAAAGTGACATTACGAAATAATTCAAATTTCGAATGCCACCAACATTTAAAATATGATACAATTGGCTGAGTTTGTTATCAACGAGCCATTAAATCGAAATAAAAATAAAAAAACCTCCATATGCTCAATGAAATGAAAGAAGAAACTTCAATCTTAATTTCTGGCAGAGGAGAGTTTATATTAAAGATTGTATAATGTTATCAAAATAGGGTAAACCTATATAAAATTGTATAATATTAAAAAATTGTAAATAAATATTGTTGAAAACAGTATAATATTGTTATATTTGATAAGGTTTGTAAAGAAATCCGTTTATAGGATGATGTTTTTATTATTATATTATATTTATTTATTTATTATTATATTTATTATATTTTTTATTATTATATCAGTCAATATTATGGCCATTTTTTCCTCTTGACTCGCTTTTTTTTAGTCCTAACGCTAATATGATAGTGTGGCGTCTTCACCACAACAGATTGTACACCCCAGAGACTGGCCCGCTAAATAATGTTGCCATTCGCAAAGGCAGAAAATGTTGCCATTTGCGACGGCAGATAATGCTTTATTTTATTTTATTTTATTTTTATTTTTCAGAAAACTTACAGCGTTTTATACTTAATACTAACACATAATATATACATCTAAGGCCAATTAAAAGTTTTCACAATTAAATTAAATCTATTGTTACAGCGCAATGAGCAATGAAACAAATGCAGGTTCAAGTAAGGGGAAAGGGATAGGGTAAGCTAAGTAAGTAAGTAAGATAAGCCATATTATGAGTTATGTAGATGTATGATATATGATGATATATAACGTATATACATATATACATACATACACGTGCACAAACAATAAATTAATATAAATAATACGATACGGTAATAATAAAATGTAAAAATATAGTTAATATAAATATATATATATATATATATATATATATATATATATATATATATATATATATATATATATATATATATATATATATATATATATATATTTATATATATATATATATATATATATATATATATATATATATATATATATATATATATATATATATATATATATATATATATATATATATATATATATATATATATATATATATATATATATATATATATATATATTTAAAATATTAAATTTAAAATATTAAAATATTAAAAATATGTTTGTCACATTTGGGAGTTTTGAGCGGTTACTCAAATAAAAGGCAGTAATTATATTATATATATATATATATATATTTATATATATATATATATATATATATATATATATATATATATATATATATATATATATATATATATATATATATATATATATATATATATATATATATATATATATATATATATATATATATATATATATATATATATATATATATATATATATATATATATATATATATATATATATATATATATATATTTATATATATATATATATATATATATATATATATATGTATATATGTATGTATGTATGTATGTATGTATGTATGTATGTATGTATGTATGTATGTATGTATGTATGTATGTATGTATGTATGTATGTATGTATGTATGTATGTATGTATGTATGTATGTATGTATGTATGTATGTATGTATGTATGTATGTATGTATGTATGTATGTATGTATGTATGTATGTATGTATGTATATATATATATATATATATATATATATATATATATATATATATATATATATATATATATATATATATATATATATATATATATATATATATATATATATATATATATATATATATATATATATATATATATATATATATATATAATATATACATCACAATGTATTTATAATGTTAATATACATATGAACTTTTATAGAGAATATTATACTGACTAGAAAGCATTGTTATAGTGTAGTGGCGATTGCCACAGCCTACGTACCCAACGGACGAAGAAATACCAATCAAACCCGAAGGCTGTTTATCGTATTTCTAATTTCTTCGAAGCAAGTATTTGAAGATAAATTAAAAATATCCAAACATTGAAAGTTGAGGTTATATGATCGAAGTGCTCTATAAAAATACATATTTTGACCATAATTGGTATTGACTCTCGGTAGATAAAATAAATCGCGAGCCCTGGTCTTATTGTTGGGGATTCGGTAGGAGATTCTGCCAACAGAATAGGGACTGTCTATTTTATTATTAATAATATTGTACAGAAAACGTATATCATATTGGAGGCGCCTATCCTCGAGTGAGTCCATGTTATGACGGTTAAGTCTCTCTGAGTAACTTTCGGAGGTTTGAAACGATTTAAAATCAAGATGTCTCATGAAGTACTTCTGGAGTCTCTCAACTCTATTTTTATAGACTGTATATTGAGGCGACCAAATGATAGATCCGTATTCGAGAATGCTGCGTACATAGGAGAAGTATAAAATCTTAAGGGTTCTTACATCGCTAAACGGTTTACACACTCGCTGGATGAATCCTAACATTTTATGAGCTTTTCCGGTAGCATAGTCGATGTGTTTATCAAACAGCAGTTTATTATCTAATACTAAACCCAGATCGCGCACCTCACTCTTTTCACTTAGGGGGATATGATTAAGTTTATAAATGAAATTTATTTTATTGTTTTTCCTTGTGAAAGTGATTTTTTGACATTTTGAAATATTTAATGTTAACTTATTCCTAACACAATAGTCGTAGAACCGGTCGAGGTCTCTTTGGATGGAGACGCTATCCTCGATGCTATTTACAGACTGGTGAATTTTTAAGTCGTCAGCATAGGAGATGTGAAAACTATTGGAGAAACAATTGCCTACGTCGTTGATGAAGATATTGAAGAGCAATGGTCCTAAATGAGACCCCTGCGGTACCCCAGATGGGACCGATATAAAATTCGATTTATGCCCCCCGATGACAACAGCTTGATGACGATTGCTGACATACGAAGTGAACCAACGCAGTAAGTCACCATGTATACCGATATTGCCGAGTTTGCAAATTAGAATCGCATGATCAACTCGATCGAATGCCTTGCTAAAATCGGTATATATAACATCGACCTGAGAGCGATTATCCATTTGGCAAGATACATAGTCTGTGAATTCACACAGATTGGTCAAAACAGAGCGTCGCTGTGTAAACCCATGTTGCTGTTGGGAAAGAGACGAGGAAATAGCAGGATAAACTTGGTCGAAGACGACCTTTTCGAAAACCTTGCTTAGAGTAGGTAAGATGGAGATTGGTCGGTAATGTTCGACCTTCGATTTGCATCCACCCTTATGGATTGGTATGATATGGGCTTCCTTCCATTTACCGGGAAATTGTCCTTACAGATCTTGTGAATAACATGCTGACAGGTTTTGCAAGTTGTGTAGCACAGTTAGCGATAAAGCAGGGAGGAATCGAGTCGCTGCCTGCACTTTTCTTCTTGTCAACTGCTTTAAGGTACTTATAAATCAATGCCTCATTTGTATCGATGCTGCTAATAGTCGCTATTGGGGAAATATTGCTGGACGCCATATTATGTGATGAAGATGCGGAAGTTGGGATATCCGCAAACACGGATTCAAAATACTGAGAGAATGCTTCGGATATTTGTGAGCCACCGCTAATTGAGTGGCTGTCATAGGTCATATGTTGCGGAATTCTATCATTCTTCTGAAGTTTCTTCACATACAGCCATAACTTTTCCGGGGTACATGGCACATACGAACCTACCCATACATTCACGTGTAATACTGGTTTTCAAACAATGTTCCGTTGTACGTTTAATTATCGCAATATTATGGTCGCTATCGATTCACTGGCTATAATTTAAACGTATTTTATCAAAATACCAGAGGTTTGCGTACGAAAACTGCTCAGTTTCTTCAGAATATACTATTACAGAATAACGACTTAATTATGATTACAGAGAGTTGGTTATCGAGTGGATTTGGTGATGCTGAAATAATAGATGCGAGGTACGATGTCTTCCGCCAGGATCGTGAATACTGCCTTACCGGGCAGATTCGCGGCGGCGGGACATTGATTGCCGTTAAGCGTGAACTGCGAGCCAGGTACAACCCCGACTGGGGCAGCGATTGCTCGGCCGAATGCGTCTGGGTTACTGTTCCTGCCTCTTCATTACATGTTCAGGTCGACCTTCATTTATGCTGCGTGTATATTCCAGGATCAGGCTCCATTCACTATAATCTGCTTGACGGTTTCATGAACAGTCTCGCCTCAATCCGTAACAGATTGTCAGACGACATTTTCTTAATTTTTGGCTTAATTTTTGGCATTTTCTTAACCCTTCAGGCCTCGGCCCCTCAGCCGATTAACAAGTTGCTGTCCCAAAAAATTTTAGTAAAAATTAGTAAAAAAATTTAATTATGACATTGTCTCGCCAAAACATTAATTACTGCCAAACCACTGTACCCATAATTAAAATAAAACATATTAACATAATAAAACATAACAAAAACAAACAAATTAAATTAAAATTAAATTAAAACGGGGCCGTCACGCTGAATCGTGTTGTGGCCGATATCGGCCAATCGGGGCCTGAGGGGTTAATTAAGAGCTAACGTCCTTTGTTCACTCTGGTACACTTAATTCAGTAGGATCTATGTTTGTAGACAAATCATCTCTTTGCGGTTTAAAGCAATACAACAGTATCACCAACAGAAATGGCCGAATACTAGATCTCATCTTAAGTACGGAATGGGTAAACGTTGTTAGATCTGAACATCCCCTTGTAAAGGAGGATGCTCATCATCCTTCTTTGGACATAATATTTCGCTGTCGTAAGCCTCAAACTCTCCGGGATGCTCTTTACCCAAAATTTCTTTACCACAAAGGGGATTATTCAAACATCACTGCTCGCCTTGCGACCGTCGATTGGGAGACTTTGCTCAATAACTGTTCTTTAGAGGATGCATTCGATAATTTCTACCAGGTTATTAACGATGCCATTGAACAATTCGTCCCTCTTCGCAAACCTTCCAGAAATAGCCATCCGCTCTGGTTTTCTTTAACTTTAATAAAAATAATGAAGGAAAAGTCTAAATACCATAAGAAATGGAAAAAAATCCATAATTCTTCCGACTATGACACTTTTTGTATGTTACGCGCTCGACAAAGACGCGTCCAAGCAGAATGTTTTAAGAACTTTATAAATCAATGCCAATGTGATATAACCCGTATTACGCGTGAATGTATGGGTAGGTTCGTATGGGGAATGTTGCCAGCGCAAGTAACACACAAACAGAGCGGACAGACGGTTCGCTCATTCAGTTACAATTAAACCTTCTTACGGAGCACACACTGCGTTTTACTACCGGCTGGGCCGACCGCGCCCGTGCGCCACCAATGGCGACGTGGCGCGGCACTCACGATTCAATCTAAATTACTGTGATTAGGTCCACAGGGCCTAATCCTATACAATAGCAACGAGAGCTTTCTTTAAATTGTCAGTCCTCGCTGGCTCTTGTCCATGTTTAGAGTGAATTAAATTTCTCACTGTTCTAACACGATTCGTATTGAATGTGTAGTATCCATTTGCGATCCTGATCACAATACAAATATTGCAATAAATATTGAGCGTGTAGCATTCACCAATGGCCGTCCTTAATGTGTGTAGCAACCCTTACGGTTAGCAATATTTCAATTATTAGCAAATGACGCTTGTAAAATTCTGAGTAGAGAAAGCAAGATCATTCCCATGCGTTAAAACGATTATTTCAATTATCGTTTAAAATATCGAATGATCGCACACGGCACTACTGCATAATATATTCTGAGTCTATATCTAAGACTCTACTACTTCAATTATATATTAAACTGTCCAAATACTTATATTGTGTTATTTTTACACTCTATCGCTACTCTGAGCAGTGGCGTAGCGTGCCTTGGCGGGCACCTATAAAAATTTGTTTGGGGACCCTTAGAAAGGGTAAAGATTTCTCACAAAAGAAAAAAAATGTTTGCATAAAATTAAAAGAAATATTTATTCATTATTATTATTATTATTATTATTATTAATAATAGGCTAGCAGCTTTAGCTGATGCGCCTATATCACAACACTTATTTTTTAGTAACAGTTTTTGTTATTGTTTTTGTTTTATGTTTTATATGATCGTCCAGTTTGTTCTTGAAAGCATTTACGGAGACAGCATTTACAACTTCACTGGGTAGATTGTTCCAAGATTCTACCACTCTATTATTCATAATAATTATCTATCTGTCACTTTTTCCAAAATTTTTACAAACAATTCAAATTAAATATACACTCTCCTTGCCTTTTTTTTCGGCAAACTGATTTATTAAATCATTTATAGCTGATGATGACTTTAGTTTTTCTAAATTTTCTGCCTCTATGGACAATAGTGACAGGTCTGACAGGCGTTCATGTCCCATAGAAGGTATTCATAGGTTCTTAGGTATTTTTTTATCAGTTTTAATTTTGAAAAACTTCTTTCAGCAGTTACAGTTGTAACTAGAAGGGTCAAGATCAAAAAGCATGTTATTACAACCGGAAAACTGGATGCAAGACTATTGAATTTTATCAGCAATAATTCAATGAGTTCCTTAATGGAATGAATTTTTTGAATTTCAGATTTTAAGCATGTTTTTAGAGCCTTTAATTGGTTATAAAGAATAACTGAGATGTCTTTACTGTATTTAACCGACAGTTTTCCGGAAGCGTTTAATATCTCTTCGTTTGAAGAAGACAGGATTTTCTCCGGTTGTAATATTTCAAACATACTACTCAGGTCGCCAGGTCAGGTCAGGTCAGGTTGGGGGCCCCCGTGGCCCGGGGGCCCCGTATAATTGATACGGCAGATACGACGGTAGCTACGCCCCTGACTCTGAGGTACAAACAAAAGATTCAACAATTGGACTCCCAGGACCGGAAAAATGATTTAATCGTCCAGACTAGCCGGTCCAGATCTCCAATCTGGTGACACCGACATGATCCAATATTTGCTTTTCTTCACAGTTTACAGAAATTATTATGTATTTTATCAATAATCGATATAAAACGAGCTAAATATGAATTAGTTTTACAGGTTTCCAACTTTTCTCACGAAATAAGCAGCAAAATCTGATAAAAAAAGTCTACCGAAATGCATACACCCTCTGACAAGTGTTGCTTTCAGGCAACTATGTATTTTGTTTCGCAATGCTGGTTACCCTTATTAGCTGTGTTTAACGATCTAAAAAGACCTGTCCCTAATGAAATACTTAATTCTTTCTAATTATCATTTCATAACGCTGGGTAAACTTTCTAAAGATCCCCATTTATGGGCCTTCCATTTGGCAGCACTCCACATCGGTGGACAACTTCCAAATTCTTGTCACACTCACGATTACTGCTCGGTGCGAAGCATCTCCATATCTTTGTCGGATGTGCAACAACTATTATACACTACACAAAAGAATTTTGTTAATCGAGTGAAATTTTGTTAATCGATAATCAATATGGATAGTGAAGAGAAATGTTTGCTAATGTCAGGTGCTGCTTGTATTATATAAATAAATACAAACGGAGCTGCCATGGAATTCACCGACCGGAGTCGGGCCCATCATAATACATTTTTTTTTACACTTCTGGGGGGTGAGCAGTGGATTCCGGACTTACGAACCGGCTGTGGTAGGTTTAGGACAGCTGTCTTGCCACATGTGAGCGTTCACCTTACCACCCATTCACTCCCCCTTCGAAGCCATAGAATTTGAGATGCGCAAATCGCAGTTTTAGATAATTTTTCTAAGAAAGAGTTGATTATTTTTCTGGAAAGGCCAAGATCTTTAAAGAGGTGAAATAGAGATTTAGCTGGCAGGCCACGAGCGCCAACTTCCACCGCGTGAAGGTGAACAGTGAAGCCGTTCCGGGTTACGGCATTTGAAAGATCATGGTATTTATTTAATTTGTACTCGTGGTCTTTTGGGATATTTGATTCCCATGGAACAGTTAATTCTACAATAAGAGCCACCTTCCGAGATAGAGAGTAAAGAGTTATATCTGGACGGAGGGCTGTGCATCCGAGACTTTCAGGGAATTTATACTGCTTAGAGACCGAATCAACCTCCAGAATCCAATCTGTAGCTTTCTCGATTATTGAGAAAGGTTTTGTAGTTAAATGTTTTTTGCCTTTAGAGCCATCCCGCACAAACTGTATTGGGGGTTTGGAGGATACTGTCAAACCCTTGTTGGCACAAGCCACTGAGAAACTAATTACCTCGCGAATAACAGCGAGAACTTTGTCATGGCAGTAAGTGTACCGTCCTTGATCTAAGGCCACCTTGCAGCCAGCTAGAATGTGTCTAGCTGTGCAAGGGGTATTGCTACAGAGGGGACAAGAACTATCCTCGGCAAAGCTCCAACGAGCAAGGTTACTGGGGTCTGGAAGTGTATGCTGAAAGCCATTCAAATAAAATTTCAGCATCTCTGGCGTCCAGTCATAGAGCATTACCTTCCAGTGCAGTGGAAGTTACCTTAAAAACAAAAAACTAAAGCGTAAGTGGACAAAAAGGTGGCTATTGCAGCGTCAGAAATTTATGACGAGTATGACATAATGATGAGTACTTTCTAGATACATGGTGATTCTCTGTACATTTCAATCACTTCCAAAACAAACCCTTTTCCTGACATTATAAATAAGGCAGAGCGTCCAACCATCACCACAGCTTCCGGCCGACTGAGCTTAAAATGGAGTCCGGTTTTGATACTCAAGAGCAGAGCGGCATGGAATGGCGCCATGCAGCGCGTGAGTTTTGCATTCACGGTAAGTTGGACCGCACTGGATTTTGACCTGTTTGGAAATCCAACATTCGGAGTGATGCCACACAATCCACGTGGTTTTTTACATTCACGACATGATAATGCACTAATTTGGAGTAATGGAGTGGAGCGCTGCCAAATGGAGTGCCCATGAATTGAACTCACCTTTAGAGAGTCAACTGCGGTTAGCGCATTTTTCTCGCGACCACTCGCGATAGAGCCATGGCCTAAAATTAAATAAGCTACAAAGGTTGACGCTACTACACAAAATGACGACAGTAACGCTAGCAATTCCTGTTCCATTCCTGGTGCCATTCCAGCAGCGTTTTTTTCATCTGCTATCTTCTCGCCCACTGATATTGCTATTGATATGCCTTAACAGGTGGCTCTATTGTATAATTTCTGAAATCTTACCTTGGCATTGGGGGAATCTAAGGTGACAACGTATACTCCGTCTACGAGCTTGCATTTTGTGTGGACTTTTTCATTAGCAGCTGCCGAAAATAAACGAATCTGGAACGCTGAAAAGGAAATTTCTGCTAAAGATACGCTCTTCTATTATACTATTGAAATTTATGTAGTTTAGCAAACTCCGGCATTTTTTTTAAACTAACAACCTACCATCACAGTATACCAGACAGTAGCTTCTCTTAGAACAAAATTGAAATCGAAGCAAGTGAAGTCAGGAATCTTAAGGGCTACCACAAATCGTAATATTACTCGTCTTCTTCTTGAAGCATCGTTCTTGGCCACATTTACGGTGCCCCGTCGACACAGATGCTATTATACCACCGATTTGTTCTTAGAATACCATATGGCGTCGAGTCGTAAATCCCAACGACAAGAGCGGACACAAACTGCGCCCACAGCGTTTACAGCCCACGATGCCCGTAACTATGGGCCTAAGGCTGCGACATGACTTACCCTTTGCCCCACTTCCATCGCACCCTCTTCCCGCATTGCCTTGTAGCTCTTGAGTGATCTTACTGGGTGTTATTATACTGTGCTACCGCTAAATAGGTGTTTATGATGGTTTTAAAAAATACTCACTTAACCTACTGTCATATACAAGTACCGTGCGAATTAATTGGAACACAGAGTATTTTTCTTTAAAAAGTGCTTTATTGGACATAAACATACAAAAACAGTAGTGGTAGTTATATATTGTCAGTTTAATATAGAATGTGTCCTTTTTTGTTAACACCTCTCACTCTTGTAGGCATAGATTTTTACCAGGTTTTGACAGCTTCCTTTCAGTTCATCATCGTGTAATCAGACTTGAATTACTGCACTGATCATTTTGGTTTTCATTGTACAATCCATCTCGGAGAGCCGTTTTTTTCGCCAATTAATTCGCACGATACTGTAGGTGTCAATTAATTGTTTTGTAAAAAACTAACTTAACCTACCAAAGTAGAAGTGTTTACGCTTCTTTAAACGTCTATTACTTGCGATTTATAGAGACGGAGCAAATACTTTTACAGATTCGGCATCAGTGTGATGAATAAAAGTGAGGTGACATTAAAACATCAAGATGAGTTTGCTAAACTGCATAAATCATAAATACCATACTATTTGTTATAATTATAGGTCAGTACAACTTGTAAATATTTGTCTTTTGATTAGGTGTTTTGGGCCTTCCTGAGAACCACAGATGTGTTCTGAGAATCTTTTCGTATGCAATAAAACTTTATTGGTTCAAGTTATAGATTAAGATGGAACGCCGATCAAAGGGCGAAATCCATTGCCGCTTTAAATATACAGAAATAACCTTAAATTTTAAAAATCGTCATACCTGATGCCGGGGTGATTATTCCTTTGGATTTAGGGAGGCGGGCGAGCGCCCCTAGGAATCGGCAGCTGGCCATTTTCACTCACAATCACACAATTGCCAGGTAAACCAAAACTGACTGACCGTCCGTCTTGTCAAAGAAAACCCGGTCACAATCCGGATTTTTCGACTTTGAACTTTTGTATAACAGAAGCAGACACAGGAGGACAGATGTCAATTGACGTCACGCGATTTGACTTTTGCGATCGCTATCAAATTCACAGACCTCGCGAATGCCGCATCAAAATATGGCGACTGAAATGGACTGCGTCTCTTCCTAACGCACGAAAATACAGGTGAACGACTAGCATTTTACGATACGGTCTTCCTTATCCCGTTTATACATAATTAATTTTAAAACAGCTCAAAATATGTGATGGAATAATATGCTATGGCCGTATCAAAAATAAGAAGTGTATTTTGATTTTTAAAATAACATGGCCGCTGATATTGATTCGTGTTCATAATTCATTTAGATATCATTTAAATATTTCATTTTTGCAAGAAAATGTCTAATAAAGAAAGCTGCGCAATGTACTAATAATGAGCAGCGCAATGTACTAAGGGGGGCGCCAGTTTTGCATGCGGCAATTTTGCACAAATGTCACTTTTGACAGGTCCAAATTTGTTGAGGGCAGATTTGCAGGAGGCAACCTTGCAGGAAGCAACCTTGCAGGCGGCAACCTTCAGTACAGTTTTTAAGTTTTTCTGTTTGGTTAGGTTAGGTTAGGTTTTTCTTTCCCTAAAATCGAAGTGACATTAATTACCGGCATCCTTGTAGTGGATGACTTTTATACATCAAACTAAACATTAAAAAAAATGTTTTAAGTTTTTCTGTTAAGTTAGGTTAGGTCATTTTGACATTTGCAAAACTGCCTTCTGCAAGATTGCCTTCTGCAAAACTGCCGCCTGCAAGAATGCCGTCTGCAAGATTGCCGTCTGCAAATTTGCCTTCTGCAAGTTTGATGGGACCCCTGATCATGTATTTAGTAATATAATGGTAATGCAAATAGGGAGGAAATGTAACAAATAGGTAGTAAATATTTTGGGTCCCATCAAACTTGCAGAAGGCAAATTTGCAGACGGCAATCTTGCAGACGGAATTCTTGCAGGCGGCAGTTTTGCAGAAGGCAATCTTGCAGAAGGCAGTTTTGCAAATGTCAAACTGACCTATCCTAACCTAACAGAAAAACTTAAAACATTTTTTTTAATGTTTAGTTTGATGTATAAAAGTCATCCACTACAAGGGATGCCGGTAATTAATGTCACTTCGATTTTAGGGAAAGAAAAACCTAACCTAACCTAACAGAAAAACTTAAAAACTGTACTGAAGGGTGCCGCCTGCAAGGTTACCGCCTGCAAGGTTGCCTCCTGCAAATCTGCCCTCAACAAATTTGGAGCTGTCAAAAGTGACATTTGTGCAAGTTTGCCGCATGCAAAACTGGCGCCCCCCAATATTTTTAGGACCTATTATCCCAGTTTGTGAAGGTAATTAAATCTGGTCTATTGTTGGGGCGCTAATGGGCCCTGTTGCAGTTAGGCCACTAAAACCCATGCGTTTAGGGTCGGTTAAACTCTCGGGTCAACACCCATCCGGCAGCCTCCACGCAGAAGTGCGAGCACTGGTAGGACTCTGGCCTGCTGGACAGTTTCATATAGGAGTCAACCTTCGGGCGCTACTGGACGGTTTGCTCACCGTGCGGCGTCAGCCAATCGATTATCCATTCCGACTGACAGCCGGGGGGGGGGGGGGGGGCTGGAAACAGTAATGTTTCCTATAGAGCGAGGGTGGTTGTTTACCTTGTGGTAGCCGCTCTTGAAACAACCATTCGGCTACCCGATACAGAACCCAGGCAAAGGATGCCGTGGTCCGCGATAGATTCGGTATACGCGATCACCGCTACACTAGGGAGAGGATCGCCTAATCAACTTCAAACCTGTAAACAGTTGGGGGGCTGGAGAAATCTGGCCATAACTGGTAGCGAGGGCGCTTGGTCTGCTTGCTGGGTTAACTACCCGGTGCCGAGCAGTAAGGGTTAGTCTCTCGCAGGCTAGTTGGCAGAGCTAGATAGTGGATCGTCCATTGTCTCTAAGTCCTCTACGCTTATAATAATAATAATAATAAACTCTTTATTTGCACTTAAAAAAAGTATACAAAAAAGGCGAGCTTATCTCACGGCTGAAAGAACGATCTCATATTCTTATACCAGCCTGGGGTGAGAGGTTCGCCTATTATAGTCGACACCGCCCAACTGGTCTATTATTGATGCTAATCAAGAAATCCCAGTTATAAATCTTTTCCATTTACTACAGTCGATCATTAAATGTATGAAAAAGCTATCTGGCTTATTTACAGTTGAACGAAGCTTGTCTAAGGTATAACGTCCAAAAATATGACCATGTGTCTGTCTTGCGCCAGAAGCTATAGTACGGGCTAAAGGAACGTTCCGGTGAGGCAATAAATCATTAGGCCGGCCCGCCCCTTTTAATACCTGCTTGAAGGGATGCGTGTTATAACCTTCGCAGATTATCTATCAGATTATTATATTATTGAAATTGAGCATCTAAACTTTTGTCGGGTCACTTTTCAGTTCGTCAAAAAATGACAAAATGTTATGTATAAAGCACCGAGTCTGAGCCATACTGTTGCTATCAAAATCTCCTCGCAAGACAGACTTCTTAAAGTCCACATCGCTCATGGTTGTACTGCCATACCCCCCAGACCAGTGTCATTCTGGCTGATTCCAGCAAGATTTTTTTGTGGAAGTCTATGGGGCTTGTAGATCATTTGACTCTTTACACAAAGTCCTCAGAAAAGCATAATACACCAGTATGTAATATATCAGTACTTCATCCGGTACATTAAATTTGTTAAATTGCTAACATTTAACAAATTTAATGACTACATAAAATTTATTAAATGTTTATCTATCAAAATAAGCAAATAAATATTTGTCTTCACTTAAAATTGCCTTTTTAAACTCCCTGTTCTAGAGCACCTCGATAAGACTCTAAGTAAAATAGGACAGCCCTACATGGGATGCAAAATTGAAAGAAAAAAACAAAATTATAACGTAAAAAACATTCTACCCTATACAAACAACGTGTTTGCGGGCAGGGCAGCCACAGGTGTCTCAATTGCAGGACATGCAGGATGCGATTGACGTCACGGGAATAGGGGCTTGCTATCGTCTCTAGTTTAGTTGTAATTGATACTGCGACTATTATCGGACGCGCCCGTAAGCCGCGGCTTATGGACGCGACTGAACAGTATGCAGTCGTTTGGGACGCGGCTTGCAGATCTCTATCGGACGTCCAAAGCCTCAAGGTCACGTCCGCGACTGACGTCCGATAATGTGCACGGCTCAATAGAAATTCATTACACAGATAACCTTTCAGTCGCGTCCATGCCCGGCTTACGGACGCGTCCGAAAATATGATTGCCCCTATAAACGACGCACACAGTTTCTCCTTCCAGCACTATCCGCAATTGTTGCGCGCAGGAAATGGATCTAAGTTCAAGGGATGGAAAAACAACATTAAAACCACATCTTTAATTTAAAATATATGTATAATTTATTTAATTATCATATTTTATAGAAGAGATTTTATGCAAAATTTTCTAGATTGACAACTAGAACCAATAATGCATTTTAATCAACCCATCGGCAGCCCTCTGTGTATCCATCGTGCTAGCCTGCCTAACTAATCTTCGCATAGACGCTCGTCTCGGCTCATTGGGTAACGGTGTCGACTCGTCTATTTCAAAATCGCCTTCCACCATCTCACTCATTTCAACTTTATCTAAATCTTCATATGAATCATCGGACAAGGACGGCTTGATTGGTATGCACCGAATGCAGTCCGCGTACGTCCAGTCTTTCCCAAACTCCTCGCCGTCTTCTAACGTTTGCGGTAGTCGGTGATGCAGGGTTTCGGGCAGTCGGAGTCCGCATAAACCGCCCAGCGCGGATATGGCACCCATGATTACGAGTGGCATCACAAGATTTTCAGAGCCCTGAAACAAACAAAGAAAGAAAATATACATTGAACTGCCATGGTATTCATCGACCGGAGACAGGTCCATCATAACACTATTATTACACTTCTGAACGACCGGCTGTGGTAGGTTTAGGACAGCCGTCTTGCCACATGTGACCGTCGACCGACGTCCACCTTACCGGGGATATTTGCAACAGTTATTTCTATATTATTGACCCATGGAACAGTTAATTTTACAATAAGAGACCAAGATCTTAAAAAGGTGAAACAGAGATTTGGTTGGCAGGCCACAAGCGCCAATTTCCATTGCATGAAGGTGAACAGTGAAGCCGTTCCGGGTGACGACCTTTTGGGATAATTGATTCCCATGGAATAGTTAATTCTACAATAAGGACCATCTTCCGAGATAGAAAGAGATCTATCTAGATGGAGGACTGTGCATCCGACACTTTCGGGGAATTTATACTGATAAGAGACCGAATCTACCTCCAGAATCCAATCTGAAGCTTTCTCGATTATTGAGAAAGGTGTAGTGGAATGTTTTTTGTTTGGAGGGTGCTGTCAGACCCTTATTGACATGAGTCACTGGAAGGCTAATGACCTCGCGAATAACAGAAAGGACTTTGTCGTGGTGGTAAGTGTACCGTCCTTGATCTAAGGCCACCTTGCAGCCAGCTGGAATATGTCTAGCTGTGCAAGGGGTATTGCTACAAAGGGGACATGAACTATCACTCATAATCTATTTGCGGAGCCGTCCTCGCGCACCAACCTAAGTCGATAGAGTCTGCTTACCCGAGATTTGCAGCACATAAATGCGCTATGTTCGACAGCGTCAGACTTTGATATTTTTACAGCGAGCCCGCATCTCTTCAAGGCGTGGGCATTGCGCTACTTGTTTATGTCAGAATAATATAAACTGTTTTCACTCTTTATGTACTGCAAGTTGTAAGTTTTTCTATTCTTATTGCCTGTATTTGTATTTAACGCTTATTTAAACATGTTGTGTACCTATGTACTTTTAAGAATTCTATTATTTTTTTATATTTATGTGTATATTGCATATCAACGCATTGGTATAAACTGTAAGGTTGATTTGCTTATAAAATAAATAAATAAATAAATCCTCAGAATAGCCCCAAAGGCAATTAAATAAGATTTAAGCATCTCTGGCGTTGTCATAGAGCATTACCTTCCAGTGCATTGGAGGAGGGAAGCAAAAGTCCCCAATTGTTGTCCAATCATTCTGGCATTGAAGGCCAATAGCATGAGCCATACTGTTGTTGTCGTAATCTCCTCACAAGAGACTTCAAGTCCACATCGCTCATGGTTGTACTGCCATACCCCACCCTAGACCAGTGCCATTCTGGCCGATTCCAGCAAGGAACTTTTTGTGGAAGTCTACTTATCACGTCCTTCGATATTGCTGAATCCTTGGAATTGGACAGAAACGAATTTTTGGTTATTCTGGAGTTGGCAAGAGCATTGAGGGGTCAATAGTTTTGGCTAAGGACAACCAGGATTTCAGACTAGATGTCACCAGTGCATCCAACCAGGACAGTTGGACTAGTCGCGTGTAACTTAGCCGTACATGGTATGATCGGTTAGGAGTAATGGGTTATTTTCCTTGTGTCTTCTTGATGTACTTCCTGGATATTACTGAGCTCTTGAGTCAAGCTCAAGAGTCAAGTATGTAAAAACTTCGTCTCTATCTGTTAAATTGATTCAACTTACCAAATATGTTATGAACGGTATGACAACCAGTCCGAGTCCTCCGATGTATGCTGAAGTACCAATTCCGATGCCTCTCGCTTGCGTCGGGTAAATCTCGCCAGCAAAAGGATAGATGATGAGGAACGACGCAGAGATCAGCGATTTTGAAATGAGGAAAAGGGCCAGGGTTGTGTTGACAGCATCTGAAAAAAAATCAATAGTGCCACCCCATACAGACTTCAATCTGGAAATGGTCTTAATCATCTCAGGGTCCTAATCGTCTCAAAATATATATTTCAATCTCCATCTAAAATAAAAATTGCACATTCACAATACTTTCCCTCCTCGTCAGGTGGTGGGTCAGGAAAGTAAAATATAGTTTTACGAAACAATGTAGAAATAATAGCTTGTCGACATTTTGGTTTCTGATTACGGTCTAAAATCAACTAGAAATCTTAATATCGCATTCATCAATTATTCAGCTACCTTTCATCATTCTACATATTGTGTATTAGATTGCTCAACGTCGTACTATAATTTGGCAAACAGGATTTTGCTACAAAACGCAACATGTAGATAGCAGTCATACTTACAAAAATTGTGTTGGGTTTAAGTTAAATAATATGGAGAGTGGACTGTAAGGAAGGTTGGTTATTTTATAGAATTATAATCATCATTGTGGAGAGGAGAAGGAATCAAAGTTTATGCACCTTTCTATTTTTCGCGCGATTCCTTGCTGTAATTTCACTCCGAATATCTCCAAATCTTCAGCTGGCCAGCTCACGAACGCGATAATCACGAAGTCATAGGACGATAAACAAGAACACTCGAACATGAGTACGTCTGTCTCGACCGGCGTGTAATTTCTCACTGCGCGAAAAATAGAAAGGTGCTAAACTTTGATTCCTTCTCCTCTCCACAATGATGATTACAATTCTTTAAAATAACCAACCATCCTTACAGTCCACTCTCCATATTATTTAACTTAAACCCAACAAATTGATTAATCTTCTATTATTATGTTTAATATGGTGACTTTCGTGGTAAAACATAGCGACGCAAAGAAGATGGTGATTTAAACACGCCTACATGGTATAAAATAATAATATAACAAGAAACAAAATTTTAAATCATAGCTCTTATTACTTTAATATTATTTACATAAAGATGCCAATTTTTATTTGATATACATAACAATTGGGTATGCACTAATAAATGGCATTCTATCTCTGTATTATTTATGTGATGTAATCAGCCTATATAAAAAAGAGGCGATAGCACTAATTATTTAATGTTATTATTGTTATCATTGGTTAAATTACAGGGTTTTTATAATCAATCAGTCCTTTATTAAAAAAAACATTCATTATCAATGTTATTATAGATAGCAAAATAAATTACTATTATAAATAAGATAAAAACGCATTTGCCGAGTGAAGTTTGTAAGACCCGTTTCGGCGATGTTGCAACCGCTGTTGTCCAGGGTAGTCAACGCCATAGTCCAGGGTATTCTACCCTAGACAACGGCGGTTGCAACATCGTCGAAACGTCTGGTATTAAAATTTTCACTTGGTAAATTCGTTTTCATTTTATTTATAATGTCAAACAACCGTGATAGTCTTTGATTTCAAATTGATATTAGTTGTCACTGACTGTCAATGCTATCAGCGACATCTGCATATCGCCGTTTCAAAAGGGTTGACAAATCATACTGTGGAGTTGAACGATCTAATACCATATATAATCAATGGTTGCATGAAGGGGTGATGATAATTTAAAAAAGACAACGTTGGAGACCAGGTCAAGATACAAGGAGCTTTTGAAGATGTCATATCGGAGAGTAAATCAAGGTCTACAGTAATAAGGTGTCGACTAAAGAGAAGATCTACAGAAACCCTTGACGCACTGCTTAGTCTAACAACCCTCCATTTTTTGTAGAGAGGCTAAAGCGGGAATGCAATCCCCCAAGACCATGGATATCAGAAAGCTTAAATAAACTGAATAATATTCAGTTTATTTGCACAAGTTGCACTTAGGACAACAAGCAAAAAGCTTACAGATATAATTTACTCACAATTCCTTGCCATAATACTGATTTATACTCCTAGTCTTTCTGTGTCCATGGTGCAAAACTCTGACTCAACTCAAAAAGTACTACTTTTCGAAGAAGTAACCAGTTCTTCCCTTTCTCTCTCCTATGTCTCCCAATTTTCTCTCCTCGGTAATCTTAGTTTTAAGTAGGTATAGTAATTTGTATTTTAAGCAGGCAAACTTATTAATCTTTATTTCTACAACGTAGTTCTACTAGTTTAGTTGTAAGATATTGCCATGTGGCAATAGGCTCACCTTTTTGTATTTTATATTTTTAGGTGCGAATAAAAAGTTTATTTTTACATACATCATATCATATTAGATAGCCAAGCTCTGAGAGCCATCTCATCATCTAAAAACAAAACAAAGATTGTCTTGGAGTACATCAAATCACTAAAAGACCTAACCTTCTGAAAATGTGAGTAAACGCTGGGCGGCTGGTCACAAAGGGATTGATAGGAACGAAAAAACTGACCGTTGGCACAGTATACCAGACAGCAGCGTCTCTTAGAACAAACTTGAAAACGAAGCGATCTAAATCACGAGTCCAAGGGCTGGCATATGGTCGCCACATGTCTACTACTCCGCCAATGCAGATGTTCAAACATTTTGAGAAATTCGCTAACCTTCACACGTGCGTAACGCTAACCAAAGGCGTTTGTCGAGACGTATCCCTCTGCTCACTTCCCTTGCACCCTATCCCCGCAATCCCCTGTCACTTAAAAGTGCGTCTACTGTCTCTGTATACTGTGCCGTTGGCTAAAACATCACCCCTGCGACCAGCGATAGGTCAGGAACTGTTTTGTGGCATATTAAAAATCACAGCAACGAAGAAACAGAGGCATGAACGCGAGAAACGTCAGACTTACAATACTGGCAGAATATAGGATGTTCGCGACAGAAAAGTAAATCAGGTTTCTAAAACTAAAAAAAAAATTTACTGCTAAAGAAATTTATTTTTATATCTGAAACATATTTTTGGATATGAGGAGAACTTTTAGAACAGGAGATTATTCTACATAAAAAAAATGAGTTGAAAGTAAGCTATTACATTTTACTTAGGAAAGTATTTGTTACTTAGAAACAATCTGTCGGAAAGTTAAATGCAAAAAAGGCTCTTCAGCGGTAACCAAGGCCTAAATCAAACTTTCAACTAAATTTATTAAGTAGAATAATCTATTTTACAAAAAAATATCTATTAACCCGTTGAGTATGAGTCAACCAAATCTGGTCGCGAAACAATTATCCGTTGAGTACGAGTCGACCAAATCTGGTCGCGCGTTTTTTTCACTTCTTTGACGTTCTCATATTTATTCATAATTATCTAATTGTTGTACAAAATGATATTTCAATATTCTATATACGAAATTTCAATGCAATCATTGTGCAGTTGTTCTTTTTATGATTGGTGTAGTAGTTTCGTAGTTATAGTACTTTAAGTCGAGCGCCGTCGATGTCGCCGAAAATCCTGCAAAAGAGACAGATGCATCCATGAAAATACCCATTTACTCCAAGGGTTAACCATGAATAATTTTATCCCAAATCAAATATTTAAAAAAATGTATTTCCTGTACATCAGGACAAAGGGGTTTAAAATACCTATCATATAATTTTTAATCGGGGGGGGGATTCTTGAAATAAAATGGCATGCTTAATTTGTCTGTGGCCCACGTAAATCAAATGGACCATAGACAAATTTAGCATGGCATTTTTTCAAGAATCACCCGCAGTAAATTTTACGAACACTTACCAGCAGGAAGGAGTACAGTAACAATGCAGAATAAACCACTGAGCACCATAGACATGCACAGCGGCCATCTTCTGCCCCATCGATCCATAATAACCCAGCAGATGAGATAGCTGGGGATTTCCACAATCGCCGACAAGAAAAAACTGAAGTATTGACTGTCTCCGAGCGCCGGTCCGTAGTAGCTCAGCCCGACGTAGACGACCTCGCTCGCGAACCAATTGAGCGTGATCAAGATCGTCTTCAACCGCATGTTTGGCGTTCGGCACAAATCCAGCGTCCCGACCATCGCCCGCGGCTTCTTCTCCTCGAGCGCCGCCTCGACCATTTTCTGTTTGAGATTCTGCTTGAACGCCTCCGGCATCTCTTTCCCGTTGACCCTCGCCAGCGATTCCAATATGGCGGACGCCTCCTCGAGCCGTCCCTGCGAGAGCAGCCACCGTGGAGACTCCGGCAGGAAAAACCAATATCCGAAATATGATAGGAACGGCAACGATGTCACGAGCGCCAGGTTTCTCCAGTCGCGGACGAAGTATGCTATTCCAGATAATAGTATCAAACCAAGCGTATAGAACATGCAAGTCATAACGGTGATGAACGAGCGATAGTTTGCGCCGACCAATTCTAAAGCTGAAACATTTTCAAAAAGTTATAGTTTTTGTATCATTGTCAGAAAATCAGGGAAAATAGAGCTGGCCAATAAGAAAATTTGAATGTAGAACAATAAAAAAACCGCTTGTGTCACCCAAAGACTTTCCCGGCAAGTAGCCAAGGAATTGTGGAAGGATTTTGAGAGTGATGAAATGGAGGTTCGATTCAATCGTTTACGCATATATACTGACCAGTGAAAATTCAGTGTAATTTCGTAATACAACTATTTTAAGTAATATAACAATTGAAGGATAATAATTATTTAATTTTAGGTCAAGGCTAAGATAATGCATGTCAATAAATCCGCCTATTGTATGTACACACATTTTTTTTTATATGATTCACTATTTATAAAGTGTTTAGCAATTGCAGCGACCCCTATTGATCGCCAGCCAGTAAACTCATGCATTACGGCATTGTCACTTAAACATTTTTAAAGATTTAGGCCTCAGCGGTTTTTAAACAACTCGGCGTGTAAAAGCATGATCGCGTTCGTCACATAGAAATTTATTTAAATATCATTAGTGTAGGTTGCATATGAGATGTTCTAGCCAACATTTCACACCGTAATTTCGGACCAACAAGGCATCAGTGTACTAAATTTCAAATCTCTAAGGCCAATATTTCGATATTGAAATATGACGAGTGCGCCTCCTGGTTTACCGATTCAACTACAACCTTTTTAACTCTTGCCATGGCCAAATGATATCTGAATGCCAAATTTCAGCTCAATCGGATTAAGCATTTGGGTGCTATTGTAGAGGAATCCACACAGCATGGTCATAATCGTCTCAAAATCGGCTCAAAATAAATATTCCTGTCTTCCTCAAAAAAAAAAAATCTCATTCACAACACTTTCCTTTCTTGTGGGTTGGTAGGCCGGGAAATTAAAATGGCATTTAACTCGTCGGACGCCAACAATGCGTATAGGCATTTTGCGTCGTTTGACAGATCTGGCCGTAACCATTTCGGCCGGCCCCCTAGGTATATAAATATACGGGATGTTTTTACTGGGCGGGCATTTGTTTAGTGGGTGAATCAGTAGATGTAGTAAGCAACTTTTGATGACATTTTTTCTTTTTTTTTAAATTTGATAATTTGAATAAGTTGACTGTTAAACAAAGATTTGAGCGCGCTGCGACATCTAGCGGTAGGTAATATAGCGTAAATAAACAATATTAGCGACATTTTACTTACCGCTAGATAGAGCATCATAATGACAGCTTTCCACACTATTAAAAAAAAAATAAATTAAAAAAAAACTTTGTTTCTAAATTTTTTTTTTTTTGTTTTTTCATTTTTTTTTAATCAAAAGTTGCTTACTTCGTTGTACTGATTCACCCACTAAAAAAAATGCCAGCCCATTAAAAACATCCTGTATAATATATAAGATTAATTACTAGCATTGATTATAGAGGTATCATAATCAATGTTACTAGGTAACAAGAGGGAGTTCATGAATAAAGATATTTATTTACAAAAAGACCAAAAAGTTGCAGTGTAGTTCTTTGCACGCGAAGGCGGGGACTTTCGACCGGTAAAAGACGAATTCATGCAATATCATATTTTATTGTTCCAAATTCAAATTTCTTGTCAGTTTGCTCTAAGTTCCCTGTTTTATAATTATGTAAGTAAGTTTGAGTTTTTGTCGGTTGATAAATACATACAAATTATAAATGGTATTTGATAGACGGCTGGTATAGTCAAACCAACGATTGCTCTGCAGGCGGCCCACGTCCAAAATCCGTTCGATGCAGCTGTGAGTATACTTCCAAATAGTAGAGTCGCTAAGCAAGAGAAGAACGACTTTTTCCGGCCGATTTTATCGTTGAGTATTCCGAATACATATACACCGATCGGTCCGCCAAGGTTCAGTGCTACTAAACCGAACGTTGGATAGATTGTATAGTCGCACACGAGGTCAAACTGAAATAAAACATCCTACAATGAAGAAGTATATATACAAAGAAGAGTTATTGCATTGATTATATAGAGCATTAGATTGCTCAACGTCGTACTACGATCTACCAGCCAGAACTTCGCTAAGAAACACAACGAGTAGATGGCAGTCATAGTTTAAAAAATATTAATCCTTCAGGCCTCGGCCCCTCAGCCGATTGACAAGTTGATGTCCCAAAAATTTTTTGTAAAAATTAGTAAAAAAATTGAATTATGACACTGTCGCACCAAAAACATTAATTACTGCCAAACCACTGTACCCATAATTAAAATAAAACATATTAACATAGTAAAACATAATAAAATAAAACAAATTAAATTAAAATAAAATTAAAACGGGCCCGTCACGCTGAATCAGTTTGTGGCCGATATCGGCCAATCGGGGCTTGAGGGGTTAATCTACTATTTTTATGTTCAATATGGTGACTTGCGAGGTATAATAGTATAGCAGCACACTCTAGATGGCGCTCTAGACACGATTATACATTAGAAACTAGAAGATGGCAATCATAGTTAAAAAATTGATTAATCTACTATTATTATGATCAATGGCGCCTTGCTTGGTATAATAGTATGGCAGCACACTGTAGATGGCGCTCTAAATTAGACAATACGTTATAAAATAAATTAAAAGTAGAAAAGGGATCTTCTGGCTCTAGCTTCAGACCCTAATCATCATGTGTAATGAAAAGTTCTCAAGACAACAAAAAAAAACGAGCCCAAACTCGACAATCTTAGCACTTTCCACCAGGGAGTGCCAGTGGCAATCTCCCGGCTCCATTTTCAGACCCTCGTCATCAAGTGTAATGGAAAGTACTCAAGACAACAAAACAAACGAACCCAAACTCGACTGTCCTACCATTTGCCATCAGGGACTTCCAGCCCCTACATCCCGGCTCCATCAAATCAGCTCGATGGTACCATAATATTACATCGTTACCGAACTTACATAAGTATGTCAAATTTCAGCTCAATCAGATACCAGCAAAGGTTGAAAAATGGTTTGCAAATTTTGAAACGGACAATTTGTAATAATAATATAAAGCTTGTAATAATAATATACTAACAAACGATTTTTTAAATCATAGCCCTTATTTTAATATTATTTATATAAAGAGGTCAATTTTTAATTAGGTATACAGGTTTCAATACGTAAACATTATGCATGTTAAGTTCAGACAGACCAATAGATGGCATTTTATCTCTACGTATTATCATTGATTATAATGGTATTATTTCTGTGATGTGTAATCAGCTTATATAGAAATGCAATGGAAGGCACTAATAATTGAATGTTATTATTGTTATCGTTGGTTAAATTATAGGGTTTTTATAATCAATCGGTCCTTTATAAAAAAACATTCATTATCAATGTTATGATAGATTGCCAAATAAATTGCTATTAGTTTGGCTGTCAATGCTATCAGCGCCACCTGCATTCCGCCATATCGGAAGGGTTGCCAAATCGTTTTACAGTTGCAAAATCTAATACCATATATAATCAATGGTTATGGGTAGTAAAAGGATAAAAATAAAATAAAATACAAACGAAACTGCCATGGAATTCACCGACTGAAGTCGGGCCCATCATATAGTGTTATTACACTTCTGGGGGGTGAGCAGTGGATTCCGGACTAACGACCGGCTGTCTGGTTTAGGACAGCTGTCTTGCCACATGTGAGCGTTCACCTTACCACCCATCCACTTCCCCTTCGAAGCCAAAGAAGGGGGAGTGAATTTATTATAGTAGTTGAAACGAAAAATGGATAAGGTACTTACATCAATAACGATTGACGAAGAAATTTCACTTTTATTATAAACCCAGCCGTCAGAGCATTTCTCGACTTTCCATTTGTCGTTGCGCTTCAGGTCATTCAGGTTATTCTCATTTATTATATCGGTCCAATTAACGGCGTATCTATAACACTTGCTATAGCTCGTGTTTGAAGTCTCCTGTAAATTATAATCCTATTAAAAAGACTCGTGTTATCCACGGTTAATGCAAAGATATATTTTTACCTCGAAAGGAATGGCTATTCTCTTGATATTTTCAGCGGTTAAGTTTGTGTTTTGCAGTGCGGGGACGTTGCACCAGTGGTCAGGAGTGTCGGCCATGAACAGCTGGTTGAATGCACCGAAACCGCACGGCAAGCATGACGGCCAGCAGATCAGCCAGAGGAGTAGCTTCTGGTAGAGACCGAACTCGCCGACGTGCGGCAACAGCTCGTCCAAATCAACCCCATCAGATGCCTCAAAAGGTTAAACCTTATATTATTCCAGAATAATTATCCCTATATATTATTGAACTTCTTGCCTAAGGTATAATAATGTCCAAAAATATGACCATGTATCTGTCTTTCACCAGAAGCTATAGTACGGGCCAAAGGAACGTTCCGGTGAGGCAATAAATCATTAGGCCGGCCCCGCCCCTTTTACTACCTGCTTGTAAGGATGTGTGTCGTAACCTTAGCATATTATCTATGAGATTATTATATTATTGAGATTGAGCAGCGAAACTCTTGTCGGGGTCACTTTACAGTTCGTCAAAAAATTACAAAATATTATGTATAAAGCACCGAGTCCCTTAAACTTCAATAGCTCCAGGTTAGAAAATATGGTCTCCATTGCTCAACTGATATGCAAGTAATGATGTTTTATCCGCGCAGCATTTTATAATATACATATGTGGGACTCATTATTACAAAATGCCATGATAACATTTTACTAATGACTGTTTAGAAATTAATTATGACCTATGATATGCCATGCTATGATAATCAGTTATCTATTAGGTACTCATTTAATAACTCACATCACTTTAATTAAGTCATTATTTAATTACTCTAATTCTAAAATAATACTTCAATTATGTAATTAATTTGTTTCAAATTGCCGCCAATAGGAAAGTGATATTTTAATGGCAACAGTCATCATATTTAGGGCAAGATAGGGTAATGGCGGTCAGTAGACAATTCCGGAAGCGAAATTTCTGTTACGTATGCTTTACCAGAAAAATATAGTTATAGACTACTAGCAGACGCGCATGTGACCTTGTATACGGTGACAAATTCAAGACACCGTATACTCTCTTGTATACAGTGTCTTGAATTTGTGCTTTTAGTTCTAAAAATCCAACCGAAAATATTAATAAATATAGCAATCGGTACTATAATAAATGCAGATGTATAATACTGTTTTATCGAGCAAGCGTAATTCATCGATAAGCAATATCGACGTTAGCCGCATCCTTGTTAACAGCTCGGTTTATTACCCCATCGGAACGTTCCTTTGGCCCGTACTTTAGTGGCTTACTATTCGCAGCCATAGGAAGATGCATATCGTAACACTGCTCTACCAAGTTCTTTTTCCTCCCAGATCTCCTGCTTACCTAAAGGATTTATTCATTCCCCTTTCTAACCACAGCCATCTCTGACTTTCTAGTTGGGATAATACTCTGTCAATACCATTACATCCGGTATTCACATACGCAAATTCTTTTGTGCAATCGAGCTGCTCCATCTGCTCCTAGTCTCTTGATTCCTAATGGTTCTGTTCAGCTTGGGTGCTGTCGGTCAACTAGAGTGTACAACTACAACGGGCGAACCTGTCACATCAGGATGTTTTAATGATATTACATCATTCTGTCTCACATGAGGTGAGCGCAGAAGACTTAGGACAAAACAGTCCACTGTCTAGTTTGCGACATACCCGTAAGAAGCCAACGCCTTACTGTGAGATAACCAGGTTAATCACCCAGCGGGCCGACACTCGCATCCCTACTTCCAGTTGCAACCAGATTACTCCGGTCTCCCGACTTGTTACAGGTTCAACGTCGCTTGCACAGTCCTCTCCCTTACCTAGCGGTGATACGGTGTCTACCGAATCTATCGCGGACCATGGCGTCCTTTATCCGGCTTTCACTAGACGATTGGTCGTTTCAAGAGCTGTTGCAGTAAGGTAACCAACTACCCCCGCTTTATAGGAGACAGTACTGTTCCCAGATTCCCCCGGCTGTCGGTTAGAATGTACAAACTGTCTAGGAGCGCCCGAAGGTTGACTCCTAGGAAAAACTGGCCCGAAGGCCAGAGTCCTACCCTTGCTCGCACTTCTAGTTGGAGGCCGCCGGATAGGTGTTGATCCTTGAGTATGACCGACCCTGAACACATGGGTCTTCGTGGCCAAACTGCAACAGGGCCCATTAGCTCCCTTATGTTGGGTGGTGTTGGCCAAACTCGCATCATCTGGCCTGCCCAACACCTCCTGGCTAAACTCCTATCTGGTAGCCTCCTCGAAGAGGGGCTTACCCTGTCAGGGCCGCTGTGAGCTTCTGCCACGGCTGTAATCCTGCGGTTGTAATCCTACGGCTGTAATTTCACTCTAGGTTGAAAGAACTACAACTAGGGTTGTCAACTACAACGGGCGAGCACGTCACCTCAGGAAGTTTTAACGATTAGTCGTTCTATCTCCCTGGAGTGAGCGCAGAAGACTTGAACAGAACAGTCCACCGTCAAGTTCCGCCACAAACCCGTAAGAGGCCAACGCCTTAACCGCGAGATAACCAGGAGTGTTAGCCAGCGGGCTTACACTCACGTCCTTACTTACGATTGCGACCAGATTACTCCAGTCTCTCGATTGGTTAGGAGTTCGAGGTCGCTTGCGCGGTCCTCTCCCTTACGAAGTGGTGAAACGGTGTATACCGAATCTATCGCGGACCACGGCATCCTTTGCCCGGCTGTTTACCCAGGATCGGGTGGCCGATGGCGTTTCAAGAGCAGTCGCCGTAAGGTCCGCAACCAGCCCCGCTCTATAGGAAACAGTACTGCTTCCAGACTCCCCCGACTGTTAGTCTGAGTGCGTAATCGATTGGCTTATGCCGCATCGTGCGCAGACCGTCCAGGAGCGCCAGAAGGTTGATTCCTAGGGGAAACTAACCCTAAGGCCAGAGTCCTACCCAGGCTCGCACTTCATGCGTGGAGGCCGTCGGATGGGTGTTGATCCGTGATTGTGACCAACCCTGAACAGAATGGGTCTTCGTGGCCAACTCAGCAAGTGCCCATTAACTCCCAAATGTCAAGAAATGAACAAATGCAAATGTCAACTATCAGGAATTTTCCTTTCATTGTATGTCGCTTTGGGAAAGCATATGATACTGTATATCAAACAGATTGTTTGTTTTGTGTACAGAGCGCCATGGTCTCAAAGAGCCACACAAAGTGGAGCAGCTGCAGATGAAGATCATCGGCTCCCTGCGCGACCACTTCACCTACAACGCGGATGCGCACCGCAAGCAGCACTACTTCAGCCACCTCCTGGGGAAGCTCCCCGAGCTGCGATCGCTCTCCGTCCAGGGTCTCCAGAGGATATTCTACCTGAAGCTGGAAGACCTGGTGCCGGCGCCGCCGCTCATAGAGAACATGTTCGTCGCGAGTCTGCCCTTCTAAAACAATAACTAGGCCCCTTAACTCCCAGGTTGAAAGAACCATCAATATCGTAATATCTTCCTCTGGTGATATTAGCATATTGTATTGTAGGTGTAGGTGAATGTACACCGAGGTCTGAGTCAAAGTACCACCACATACATGTATATATAGAAAAAAGAGAGATAAAATTAAAAACTAGAAAGCGCTATTGATAGCCCTTTGAAGATCAAAGACGCAAGGTTATGCCATTGAAATCACCACCTTGGCAGCTAATAAACATGACATTGACAGCAATGCTAAACGCACAATGCGGAAATAGTATTAAATATTGACTTACTGGCTTACTCTCGTCTGCTTCATGCTTAGTCGACGCCATGTGTACGTCCGAGCGCTCAAACGCAACACAGTACACTGCTCAGATCCAATCGTGAAGCCTTATAAATTACGCCGAACAAAATTATAAAAGGCTATGCTGTCGATTTTGGAGGATTATCACTAGGAGGGATGGGGGAAACGAAGGCTGTACAAAACAGAACAGAGTACGATGAGGACCAGGGCCGAATTTAGAAAAATAAAACCTGGAGCAAACTCTAGATTAGCCTAGTGGCTCATCCAGACATCCTGTAATGGGGAAATGAGGAAGTGGGGGGGAGGGGGCACACACACATAGACATTGAAAGGTGCAGGAAATAATGATCAATCACTTTTTCCAAAATTTTTGGCAATTCCATTTTTTAAATTTACTAACTCAAAAAATGTCATTTTAGCAAGGGTTTGAGCGATGAATAAAACATATTTTGCCTGTAAACCAATCATATTTAAGTTTCTTAAAAAAATACATTTTACGCCTCGGAATAAAGCAAAAACTATGAGAATACGAACATACGAAATATACAAAACTCGCCTTCTTCACGTTAAGGATTACTACCTTTCTAATGAGTAACCAGTTTTTCCCTTTCTCTCCTCTTCCTCTCCTCGGGCATTATCAGTTTTAAATTCTTCCACTTGTCTGTATGTTACGCAGACGATCTGTATGTTATGTAATATCTTTATTTTCACAATGCGCGCATGTACCACTGTGTTTAGGTTAGTTGTAACACATTGCCATGTGGCAATAAGCTCGCCTTTTTGTATAATAATTAAGTGCAAATAAAGAGTTTATTATTATTATTATTATTAGAATAATATAATAACAAGAATATTTGAGTTTCTTAAAAACAATACATTTTACTCAAATTATACTGCAGAAAAAACAAAAGTCATTGGCGTTTACCAGTATTTCCTATCACTGTTCCTCCTTAGCGCCAACCGGAGGATCATCGAGGTACCTCACCTCTGGACTTGACAGGAGAGTGATCATTGTCCACCGTCACCGCGTGGACCTTGATTAGTCTTCTATTCTTCGTGTGAGATCACACGTAATCTCGGTGGTGCCATTCTCTTGTATCAATGTAGAACTGAAGTCATTAATATCAAGGCCTCTCGGCATTTGAATGCCCTGCTGTTAGAGCGCCAGATGTAGACATATTTCTATCATCCAGCCAAGTGATGAAATCAAAACTGGGAAGTTTTCTTAGTTCAGTTTTTAAATATTGAGATATTATTTTGTTCTTGGAATGCTTATTTTGTATAGACTCGTAATGTTGTTCTCAGTGTCTTAGTTTCTTGTTTTCAAACAACTATTGGCACATTATGCTTGGGGTGCTCTCCTCTTCAATCTGCGGAAATCCCGGTTTTTCATCAGCTTTGCAGGTAGTTGATTTGGGTGATGTAAAATTTGCTTTCATCGGTAGGATACCGTTTCAGTTTTAATTTCCTCCTTCACTGTTGAGACTTTCAGGTCATGTAGGTCTTCTGTGACATTCTGACTATAATTCTCAACATCTTTTTTTTAAACTGCTGAAGAATCCACCACAGTGGATGCAATTTGTTAGCACAACAGTCATAAATAACCACGCTATCCTGGCGCTCGATGTCAAGTAAAATTTAAATATTTCAGTTTTGGGGGTAGGGGTAGGATTTTTCCTAAAATAGCTTCATTTTTTTTAAAATACGGAGAGTAGGCAGTTATAATAGAAACTCTCAATTTCTAAGAAGTTATTAGGATGTGAAAAGTTGAATTGTACACTTAAAAATACACCAACACAGCTAACATAGAGCTCGCAAAGTTGAACCGATCACTTTGACAGCTGTCAATCCTGATATTTCAGTTTTGGGGGTAGGGGTAGGATTTTTCTAAAATTGCTTCATTATTTTTGTTTAAAATACGGAGAGTAGGCAGTTATAATAGAAACTCTCAATTTCCAAGAAGTTATTAGAATGTGAAAAGTTGAATTGTACACTTAAAAATACACCAACACATACAAACATAGAGTTTGCAAAGTTAAACCGATCACTTTGACAGCTGTCAATCCTGCAGTGTACTTTTTTTTTTCGTAAGTCATTAGTCAATTTAAAAAAGATTTCATCACGAACAAGGTTCATTTTCATTCGAAACTATTCATTATGGTATAATAATATTTTGCCTTTTGTTTAGCTGTCTGGGGCGAGATGTTCGATTTGGACTGCGCACGAATTATTGGTCAGATGAATTACCATATTGCTTTACGAACACACATTGTTGTAAACGGCGTCTTGCCCGCCAGTAAGAAATAAATCATCGAAGCAACACAATGTTTTACTTTCAGCCGAAGCGCACCACCTCCGTTGAAGCCGCCATTATTACCGCTGCAAGTTTGGTCAGTCTCTACGATCGGATCAAAGTCGCATTAAAGCGAATCCTATTCATCCTCAGTGGCAACTGTAAAATGTCATTTCTCTATCGCTTTCATATTCTATGTTCAAATTTCTATTGACCATCTCTTAGAGCCCCCGCGCACTACGCAGCCTGGCTGCCGCAGCCAAAATATTAAACAGTCAGTTCAAGCAGCCAGCCCGCGCAGCCAGTCGTGACCGTGAGTCATACTAGGTGGCCGCCTATGTAAAATACGTCTGACTGCGCCGACAAGTGCGCAGTGACCGAGAGCAGCCACCTACATACGCCTCGTCGCGCTCTGGCTGTGGCAGCCAGTCTGGCTGTCGTGCACAAGTGCGTGTTTTATTGGCTACCGCAGCCAGGATTTCTTGGCTGCCTAGTGCGCGGGCTCCGATGTGTCATCATATGCCGGATCGGCTGCCGCAACCAGGCTGCCTAGTGCGCGGGTGCTCTTAGACAAGATTTTCTTTATGGATTCCCCCTAGATTCGGCCCTGATAAAAACACACTTCAATAAAACAAAAAATGGCTATTATTAAACTACTTCATCTTTTTATTTGAAGAGAATAATTACACAGAATGGTAAAACATAACGGAAAAGGAACCATATTTATCCCAAAGAGTTGATTTAAATACATTAATAATTCTAAAAAAAAAAAACAAAATAAAAAGGCTTTTTTTTCAAATAATGATAAATGTATTGTGGTTCATTTTGAAACATTGTTTAGCAGTGGGTGGCATGGTATACAATTTATATAATTTAGCGAGCGTAGGGCTAGAAAATCGCATCAGATACAATAATCTGGCATGGCACATAAAACGCCAGACCAGCGGCAATCCTCGCCTAACATTCAACATCCACAAACATACATTCGTTCGCCTCTTCCACAATAAACATCCTAAAACGCATCCGAAAATATCACCTCTCTATTTAAATAAGCATAATATTAATCGACGAAATGGATCAAAAATAACGAGTGATCGGGAGACATTTTATTTTTGGTAACCAGTTATTTAATAATAGGTTAAAATTTACAATGGATTTAATTATCTTATTTATAATAGTCACCGTTGATTTTGCATCACTTTCACACTTACATAATATCAGTCTTGCATCTCGCAGTGCATTCGATACGCGCTTACATCTCGCTTTCACAGCACAGCACTCGCTCGCTTGTCTTACTTCGCTATGATATTTAAGGACGCTATATCACACAATCAGGAATTGTTTCAAATTGAGAGGGCTCCTCTTATAACCCTGCAAAAATTCTTATCTAAAATTATTTTACATACATTTAAAAACGTCACATTCACTCGATATAACAGTTTATTCGAGCGAATTATACAATCAGAGCCCTCTCAAATCACAGTTTGTTTTTATTTTTAATTATTATCATTAATTTGTTTGTCATAAGTAGTGAAACTTGTCCGGTCCTAAGGGGTTCTCTAGACGATCAAGTATGCTTGTCAAGCATCGCGTCGCGGGCTGGGAGGAAATCGAAACCTGCAGGAAATATGCAATTTTTTTTAAAAATATTTACCAATAATGCCTAATTTTGTAGTTTTAAACCAGGGAGTCAAGTCATTCATCAATCAATTACATCTAATTAACGTGACTCCCTGGCATAAACTACAAAATCAGGCATTTTTGGTAAATATTAAAAAGAAAATATATGCATATTTCCTGCGGTTTACGATCCCTTCCCTGCCAGCGATGCGGTGCTTGACAAGCATGCTTGATCGTCTAGAGCCCCTAAAGGATGTAGTCGAATTTTTCTTACATGAGCGTTGCTACTGGAGATGAACTCGAGAAAACGATAGGGGAGAGTGGGAACCATTGGACAGCCGGGAGGCTTGGCCAATCCCCTTAAAAGTTGCCACACAAGCTTCAAAAATCCATAAATCTAATGGTTTGTTGCGCTCATTCTGGCAACACTGACAAACGTCAAAAGGTACCGAACGGACGAGTAAGGCTAAACCGCACACAGCTGTAAAATTCCGTGCATTTAATTTTCAGAAAATCTGTGAATTACGCACTACGGAAAAAAATCAGTCCGGTTTTAAACTCTGGATTGCTGCAGATCGCTTGCGGTATGTCACCGGACGCGTTTTTCCATGCTATGGAGTTATATAGAACCCTACGCACTTCGGAAATTATTCCGAAGAGACTTGCATAGACAACGAATGACTAATAAGTCCGAAATTTCCACCGTAGTGCACAAACTACAAAAAATTTGCTTTTTCCGTTCGGCATAAAAAACGTACCGCAATGCGCTGCATCGCAGTGAACGCCTGGCCTAACAGCTGTGGAAATAATTTCCGATTTTAGTGCGCAAAAAATAGTTTAACCCCTCAAATGTGAGGCGTCCCTTAAGGGATGCCTTGGCAAAATGTATACACAAAGTATATAAATTTATATAAATGTAAATATAAATGTAAATGTGCGCCGCTTTATAGTAATCCGCTCTATAGTAATGCTATAGCTCTATAGTAAACCCCGCTCTATGTAAATGTAAATGTAAATATAAATTTATATACATTTTGCCGTAGGCAACCCGAGCTAATCGCCATTCATTTGAGGGGTTAATGTAACATATAAGCATTTGTACGATTGCATCATCCTAACCTAAAAAAAATTAAATGCGTTTATTTCACTTGGGAGCCGCGAGAGAGCATTAGTCATTGATGCTTGGGGCTTGGGCATGCCCAAAACTACCTCTTAAAGTAGATAATTAGCTAGTATTGGAATGCTTGTACCAATAGGTACACATTTCGAGCCTATATTTTGTACAAGCTTAAATGTCCTTTTGTTTCAGATTGGTGTAACAATTTTCAGGAAATAAGCTTTTAATTTTCCGGAAACTGCAGATATTGTAGATGTGTCGATAGAATATATACAAAGGAACACTTTACAAAGCTGCCGCAAATACTGAAGCAGTACAGCTTTGAGGAGAGGTTGCAGACACTGGCACTTAACACACTGGAGGAGATCAGAAAGCGAGGAAGCCTGGTTGAGACATATAAGATACTCTCAGGATGCTACCAATGTATCCACATCTCCGAGGCGACAACGGGAAGCTGTCAACATAGTTTTGCTTTAAAAGCAATTCTATCTAACAGAGCGGTCGAGGACTGAACAAACTACCCCAACGGTGTCTGTATGTGCCAAAAACTTAACAATGTTCAGAACAGACTAGGCAAACTCAATTAAAATATGTTTATATTGAGTTTTGCTTACAAAAGTGGAGTTCAAAATCATGACAGGTAGAAACATCTGCGTCTACTGTAATATGACAAAAGTACCCTCTTTCTCTGCGCATTCTACAGATTGATAATATAAAGACTTGATTGATCTGGAATATGTTTATTACTTTTTGTAGAATGATATAGCTTAGCTTCAATTTGAAATGAGTTATGAAGTTCCTACTGTTTTAGGATCTGCCTGTGTTCTGAAATGTAATTCCGTGGCGATGCATGCATTTTACAAGAATATCATAAATCAATGTAAAATGGACTAAATTTGAAGTAGTAACTGATTTATTCTACTTGTAAAATGATAAAGCAGGCAATCCCACCTAGCAATAGACAAAAGGTCAGGCAACTGTTAAAAATAAAATGCCACCGATGCGATGGTGGTCACCTTCATTATCTATATTACTACTAATCCAACGAAATCTCTCCACTGAGTAAAAATTTCCTTTTCCTATTTCAGCACACTAAGTACGGAAACTCCTTATGGAGTCGACCGCGCTTTGCCTCATTTTTGATTGGGACCCACAAGAAATAATGCTTTTTCCCGATTTCCTCCCGAGTTGATATGAAGCACTCATAAAAGCTACTAAGTGTAAAAAATGGTTGATGGCTCATGTAAGAAAAAAATCGACATTGTGGTTTTTTTAATTTTACTAAGATTAGACGGCCGTCGTGCTCAAAGGGATGAAAGAAGTGCTACAAAACTTTTTTGTCAAAAAGAGCACCGAGGCGATGAAACGACAGAGTTAAACTGGATTAAGATGAAATGGAAGATTTGGAAAGCGGCGCGCGCGGTTACGTCCGGCAGGCAAGGCACATAAATTGCCCCGAATATTAAAATGAACACCATTTAAAACTCTTTAAAACAGAGCCAATTCTAATATAGAAGAGCGACCTAGGCCATTCCTCACTAAAGAGAAATTTCATGAAGATATTTTTGACTATACAAAAGGAGATTACTGCCGGGCGCGAAATGCAGCCAGCCAGCTGGCCTCCTAACAGGTTCGTGTGGGCGGGTCGACCCAGCCGGAAATTATTTGTAAAGGGAATGATTCCAGCTGAGTCCACCGCGCCCGAGTATTTAAGACTATCTAAATATACCCGAGCAGAGAGACGCTTCGTCAACAAAATAAGTCGCCGCTCCGCCCGGTTCCTAAACCTAAACAACTCCATTACACCTTTCAGACTTCATCCAGATTATCCGATCAATGGTCATAATCTGATTCACAAATCTCCTCGCAAATTCGCGATTGCCTGCTAAAACTATTAACGTACGTGTGAAATGTCCACGGCGGGCGATACCCGTCGCCTCTCACTACTGTCTCGCTCTGATTAATACAACTTAATCGAAATACACGGTGAAGCGATTGAAACTAGAACAGTACCTCGAAATTTTATGCCATTATCCTATGTGTACATACTTAATTAATTTTAATTCCTCGATTTATGTATTTTTTTGTTAAATGAGGTCCAAAGCGCTATAACTCTAATGCCAATTTATCGATAATTAGATAATTATAAACTGACAAAAACGAGGGCCAATCTGCTGCGATGACCGGCCTGAGATGCGTTTGGATTGCGCCTCTTTCATACAGATCTGCAAAGAAAATGAAATATTAATAAGTGACCAGATAATTAAACTGTAAAATTGTGAAATAGACTGTAAAATGGTGTAATTGAGTGGTGAATAGACAAAATCGGTAATTATTTTTAGCGTGGAAAGTCGAGCATATATTATTTTTAACAGTTTGATGATATTGGTTTAAAACTGCCAATTGTTATGATCTCGTAAGTGTACGCTGACATCTTAACAAGAACTGACATGATGATAATAAAGAAAAAAAAATCATAAAGTTGTGATAACTGCATGCTACATTTTTTTTTTAATTTATAGTTTTTAGACAGTTTACTGTTATTTTAAATAATACATTATGAAATTATTTTAATGTTCCCCCTTTATTTAATAAGAAAAGGCAAATCATGCCCTGTAAGCATAAGTATTGGATCCTTACCTATGTAATTGCCGTTTTTTCTCATTGGCCCTTTGGAACTTGGATAACTCGGGTTTGAGTCGGAATTTCAAATTCAAATAATTTTAATTCAAGGCCATGTTATTCATCTTAAAGAATAAGCTGTATATTTGTCTCTCCGTCGTTTGTTTTTGCTCAAATATTTTCGTTTGTCAACCGTGCTAAAGTTGCAAATTTGCATTATTTTCAAATATGAGATTTTGTTCCGGTTTTTTCTATTACAACTTCTTGTGGTTAACGTAAATGTGCTCTGTTGAGAACTGCAAACAATGATGGAGAAGCTCGCGTTTAAAAAACCGAGCTTGACCAATTGCTCATTGCCACTGCTTCAGCATGACGACGAATAACCACAGATTTCACTGCAAACAGTCGTAGTCGCAGGAGTCGCGGCTGGAGACTCTCGGTCGATCGCCGTACTTGCCAGACCTCGCGCCGATAGTTTAAGTTTCTTGAGAATTTAGATATTTTTTTACAAGGAAAAAAAAACAACTTTAAAGAGTCGGTGAAGAACGACTTCAAAGCATTCATTGGTTCCTGTCCACGACAGATTTACAGCAGAGGTATCGAGCAACTCCCATTAAAATGACAAATCTGCATTGGGATTTCTATTATTTAAATATATTTTTTTCATACATTTATCGAACGGCAACTTTATAGGTAAGGAGCCAATATTTTATTACGATTCAGGTGCAACTGAAGAAATATTCTCACACGCAAACCGCTGCACCGCCCCTTCGCGAATCGAATACTAAGTAGGAAAAGCTCAAGTGTCGAATTACGTTTTTAGACGTAGCATTAAGTTAAACGCAACGACAAAAAATATTATCCGATCAGATTCCAACAGGAAGCGAGTTGGTAGGATTTGCCATTTACACGCGGTCATTTAGAGAAAGCGGGGACTCACCAGCTGGCGCCGACGTGCGCGGCGTGGGCGGTCTTGAGCTTGCGCATCTCCTTGTTGGCCCAGGTGGCCAGCATCTTGGGCCGCGCGGCGCGCGAGCGGCGGCCGGCCGTCAGCAGGTCGAGGATGGGCTTGGTCTCGAGCAGCGGCAGCACGCGCGCGCCGAACACGCAGCACAGGTCGCCCGTGAGGCCGGCCACGACCGCCACGTGGCGCTCGGTGCGCTCGGGCTCCGAGGCCACCTGCACCATGAAGGCGGCGATGCGCGGCACGTGCGGCTCCACCAGCAGCACGTCGGGCCGCGGCTCCGCCTCCTCGCCCTTCAGCCCCTGGATGATGCCGGTGTAGGCCTCCAGCACCGACTCGCGCAGCTCGTGCAGGTAGGCCAGCATGTCGTAGTCCTCGCGGTCCACCTCCGCCTGCGACGCCTGCGCCAGGATCTGCAGCACCACCTGCCGCCCCGGGGACCCACTATTAAACCTCTCCTAGGAAACCTTTTTGCATTTCAATTATGCTAACTTGCAGAAAAATAAAACTTCCAAGACTATCGCGGTCGTTCGACATTATAAATAGGATAGAAAACAAACGAAACGGCCCATAGTCACGCGACTGACAGAACGCATCGAAGCCGTTAAAAACGTTCAGAGAGAAAAATCAGCGATTTGCGAACATATATTGGATAGCGGAAGGAACCGCTGAATGCAGTTTCAAAATCCTATGGTGCTATACGAGGAACAATTCTATTTTCCTCGCATGATCCAGGAAGCCATTGAAATAAGAAGAACCCCGAACTTATTCCCTCTTTTCATTCAAACTACGCAAAAAATACCTTCTTCAGACGCTCTTGCATGTGTTATAATGAAGTTTTGAACGACATAGATATATTCTCAGTGTCATTAATTACTTTTAGGAAACAATTGAGTGATTTGTTGTTGCATTAGTTTTAGTTTACAGCCAATAATTTAGGTACTCGTACTAAATGAAAACAGTTCGATCCGACTAGACATTTACATTGTTGTGGCTACATTTACAAGTTTTGTTAAAATTAATGGTAATGTAGGTCTATTTGTTTAAGTGTATTTGTAAAAACATTTGTTTATGACTGTTTTTTACCTAAAAAAAAATAATAATAATAAAAAAAGAAAAAATAAAATAAAACTTCAATAGAGACGACGGTTACAAACTCTCTTCTACGCGGAACCCTCTTCTTAACCCTTCAGGCTTCGGCCCCTCGGCCGATTGACAAGTTGATGTCCCAATTTTTTTTTGCAAAAATTGAATTATGACACTGTCTTACCAAAATATTAATTAGTGCCAAACCACTGTACCCATAATTAAAATAAAATATATTAACATAATAAAATAAAACAAATTAAATTAAAATTAAAACAGGGCCGTCATGCTGAATCGTGTTGTGGCCGATATCGGCCAATCGGGGCTCTAGAGGTTAAAATGTTCCTGCCGCCGAACGCCGAACGCAAAGACGTAAAACAGGATACAGTGAGTATTGTGTGCAAGACGGGTTTTCAAATTTTCATGCTCCGAACCCGGCCCCCCGCCGCCGTTATAACCTACGCAGTGGCGGAAGCGGTATGCGGCCTACCCGCAAAACAACGTATTGACAGCTCTTGAGTCTACCCTGGACGACGGCGGCTGCACCGTCACCGAAACGTCGGGTGCTACACATTTGACGTGGTAAAATCGTTTTCTATCCTATTTATAAAAAAAACTTATATCGAAAAATAGTTATACGGTTGTTTGTATTGAAAAATATACAATTAGGTTATTTATATAAAATTGGGGCTGATTTGGCTCAGATGCAAGAGCGTATTTTTAGGTTTAATGTTGATATTCAGCGGGGTATCGATTGCAAATGGAAGACAGGTGGGTATGTACTTACCTCCATGTACTTGCGGAACTCGGGCCCGATGCCGAGCGCCACGTCGCCGAACACGGACAGGATCTGCGGCTTGACGGAGCGGTGCAGCTCGGGGTCGCCCAGGTTCTGCAGCAGCAGCACCACGATCTCGTCGCAGTAGGGCAGCACCTTGGAGCGCAGCGCGCGGAAGATGTCCCCCGTCAGCCCCACGGCCACGCCGCACACCTGGTACTCGCGGTGGTTCTTCAGGCCCAGGTACAGGTAGCGCTTGAAGGCCTCCATGTACTTGAGGAAGCCCTCGCCGAGGATCTCCACGAGCGTGGACACGGCCATGAGCGCGTCCTCCTGCACGCCGCCCTCCTTGCAGCTGTTGGAGTCGAACATGGCCAGCAGCGCCGTCATGATGGCGTCCGAGATGCGCGGCGCGTCCTCGGGCGTGACCTTGCGCAGCACGGACTGCAGCGTGGCGCACAGCAGCGACTGCAGGTCGTTGAACTGCGAGCGGTCGCCGTGGCCCGCGATGCGGCTCTCCAGCTGCAGCACCTGCTGGATGCGCTCCAGGATGACCACCGTGGTCTGCTGCACCGTGGCGTAGCAGTCGGCCGGCGAGTTCTTCACCATCTCCATGAGCGCCTCGTAGGCCGCGTTGCGCAGGTTGTGCTGCGACGCGTCCGGCCGGTCCGTCGTCTCGAGCAGGCGCCGCACGATGAAGTCGAAGTACTCGGACATGCAGTAGGTGTCGGGGCGGCCCGAGGCGTCGGCGGCCGCGTCGGCGGCCTCGTAGGCGGCCTCCGCGAGCCCCGTGAAGGCCCAGCACACGTTGGCGGCCACGCGCGGCTCCGCCTTCAGCCCGTTGACGAAGGCCTCGAGCAGCGGCTTGAGGTAGGCGCGGTCGATGGCGGCGTCGGGCACGATCTCGCAGATGCGGCCGAAGGTCCAGGCGGCCGTGTCGCGCACCATCACGCTCTCGTCGTACATGGCCTCGATGAGCGTGGGCATGGCCTGCTCCACGAGCGGCTTGAGCGTGGTCGGCTCCAGCCCGCCCAGGATGGAGCCGAAGGCCATGAGCGCGGCCTCGCGGAAGCGCCAGTTCTCCGACTTGACGTTGTCCTTGATGAAGGGCAGCACGAGCGGGATGATCTCGTTCTCGCAGCAGTTGGACAGCAGCATGAGGCACACGGAGGCCGCCTTGCAGGGGTTCCACTCGTGCTCGTCGTCCGAGTCCTCCTGCTTGGTCAGCTTCTGCATCAGCACGGGCGTCAGGTACTGCAGCGCGCCGCGCGCGTAGTGGCGCGAAGTGCGCGTCGGCGGTCGACCTGACGAGTGACAAAAATTACTCCTAAGCGCTTTTTACTAGGGTCAATTTTCATAAAAGCTACCTTCTAATCTAGCTATAGAAAAAGTAACGGATTCAGGACACATTCCTACTATGTATTGCCTAATTGCCCGTGCGAATGATAAAAGTGCCACTCGTACGATACTTCATCTCTAACGGGGAACAGAGGCACTCTCGAAGTTGAAACTGCCCAATATTAGGTAAACTAAATCCAGCGTAGCGACGGTTGAATCGATGTGGATTAAATATACTCACAAGTCTCCATAGATTCGGCCTCTTCGATGGCTAAATCGATTTCTTCATCGCTCACGTTCGACCAAAACTCGATACCTTGAAGAGCGATATCGTCTACGTCTGATTTCATCGCTTCCAGAGTGATAGGGAACAAAGCCTGCGCCATATACGGCTCCATATGCTGATAGTAGAGCGATAGAATTTTAACCTAAAAAGATAAAAATAAAGTTATTACATTGGTGGGAGAATTTCTTTCACCCTTCGTGAAAAGAAATAATAATAATATTAAACTCTTAATTTGCGCTTAAAAATCAAAATATAAAAATGTCAGCTTATTGCCGCATGGCAATATCTTGCACATAGTTTAATTACAGTGCAGGGGTACATGTGTTACATTGGTACAGTGCAGTAGTAGTGCATTGTGGAAATAACGATTATTAAAACAAATAATTTTCTACTATATTTAATACTAAGAATTCCCAATGAAAGTAGATTGGCAAAAAAAGGAGAAAAAAAGAAAGAACTGGTAATTCTTAGAAATGTAGTACTTTTTGAGGTAAGTCTTGAATGATTCTAATGAAGGTGAGTCGTATATTTGCTGGAAGAATGTTCCAGTCTTGCTTCATGAACACAGAAAGAGTAGCAGCAGAAATCAGTATTATGACAAGGAATGTCGAGTAAATTGTCAGAGGCTGAAGTACGAGACCGTGGGAATTTAATGGTTGGAAATGCTCGTGGAGATAGGATATTGATTGGACGAGTACATGATAGAGGAGAGCAAGCATATGAACACTTCTCCTTTAGTTTACTGACTACCACCTTAACCGTGCCCTATATTCGGACATATGATCACACTTACGTAGACCGAAGATGATTCGTATGCATACATTTTGCGAATGTTCAAGTTTGTTGAGTAGCTTCTGTGATAAATAAGAAGTAAGCCACATCTGCATAGTCAAGGAAAGGTAAGAGAAGAGACTGTGAGGAAAAGGTAAGTAAAATATCCATAAGCAACAAAGAGATTCAAGTAAGAATCTAGTTATTGTAAAAGCAACAATCCTGGCAACTTGAAAATGGACTCAGAAATCAACCGTAAGAAAGACCACCCATTAAAGTGAGTAAAATAAAAGGATGATTTGTCAAGAAAAAAAATATGTATTCAATTTAGAACTTGTATCTTGAAAATTAGGCTATATAAATAACTGAGGAATGAAGAGAAAAGAGTTATGGTTCTGAAGAGTTCTAGGGTGATACAAATGCTTTGAAAAAGCACTGGATACTTAGGTTTATACTTCCCTACAATAGGAATAGGTCAACATTTTATCGCTGGATCCCGAGCAAAGTCAATGGCTGATTTAGATTGTGTCTGTTACTGTACTGCCATCAATTAATTAAATATATTTTTTCACATTTGTCGGATGTCGGGCCCGATAAACCCCCTCCCTGCTACCCGCCGCCGGCTATCGTCAGTATTCGGCAGGAGCTCGTGCCAGAAGATCGTTGAATATAGTTATGGATCATTGAATGTCTACATATATAGAATAGATATTCTAAAATAATTTCAAAACTTACATTTGTCACTCCAAAATTCAGTTATCAAGGTCTGAAAAGTTCCTAAAAAAACATTTGCTTCAGAATTGAATGCACACAAAATTTTCTTTTATTAGCTGTTCTTTGTTTTCTTCTTAAATATTACGTCACAACAAAAGCTTCGTCGTGGACATCGTCGCCTTCTGGAGAGTAACCAATTAGCTCCAAATTGGATCCGACATTTGACTAGTGTGAACAAATGAGGCGATATCCGATTTAAAAATGGATCCGACACCCGACAAGTGTGAATGGGCTGTAACTTACGCAACCAGCACTAATAGTATGATACAATACTTACCAAACACTGTAATGCCGCCACACTAATGCGACGGTCGGTCGACTGAGTCGCTTCGCAGACAACCTCCATAATAAAGTTCCGCTCGTTCTCCTTGTCGAAGTTGGCCTTGGTGAACTCCAGGGAATTGAAGAGGGAATTGGTAGCGGCAAGCCTAACGTGAATGCTTGGTTCGGTCGCCCTCATTCCGTGTATGATGGCCGTCAATATTGGATTGCTCTGCTTCGACAATACTTCCGAATCGATGTCCTGGCAAATGTAGCCGATGGCTTCCAGTGTCGCTTCCTTCTTTAATTCGGAGGCATCCGCACCGACCACATTACTGACTAAGGAGGTGATGAGGTCGTCCCATTGGCCTACTGGTAGTTCGGCCACGGCCACATAAGCGACGCATTGCGCAGCCGAACTTGGCCTGCTGCTCTCCGTACCAATTGCGTTTAAAATCTGCGAGCAAATTAAAAAATATTTTATTCACAGTGAAAACCTGTCGTGGCAACGGCCCAATTAGTTTACTACATCTTATTTCATAGCATTCTGTTATGGGGTAGGGCTGTTGATGTTGAAAGCATCGTCGTGCTGCAAAAAAGGCTATTAATTACATTTCTTTGTGAACTAAAATCGGAATTAGTTCATGCGAGCAAGACCGGTCAATACATTAGAGCGGAATTTGAAATGCATGATTGACAGTTTTCCAGCATAAAACTCATAATTGAACATGAAGCGGCATAATCTAAGACCGGGTCAAATGTTTTTAAACTAATTTGGATGGTTTTATGTTTGGCCGATAGTTTTTGTGCAGGAAAAGATATGATCGTTCATTTTACATTTCGCTCTAACGTCCGCATGAACTATTTTCCGATATTAGTTCACAACGAAACGCAATGGAGCCCATTGTAGCGTGTCATTTTATTTTACGAATACAATGTTTGTTTGTAAAAATTTAAAGCTATTCATCAATAAATACAGTGACCGCCATAATATAAACAACAGAAATGGAGTTCCCGAGTTCCGATTAAAAAAGGTCAGAGGTGCAGGGCGATGTAGATTTTTGAGATTCATGCTTATGTCTTAGTTATGTCCACAAATTCAAGAATTCTTAAATTTCGCAAAACCCACTTAAAACCTATAGAAAACGCATCCTCTGTCGCACAAATTCACTTTGAAAACAGGTTTGCCGCTAGGTCACCAGTGACCAATATAGGGTTTAATGTGTTAAGACAATCTTTCAAATAACCCTACTATAAAATGTGTATATGTATATACACATATCACAGTAGGGATGGTTGTAACATTGCCTTAAAGGCCTGTACTACACTTGTGCGTACATGCGTACTTGCGTGTAAGTGTAGGTATGTATTGTTATTGCATTTGATTGACTGAATCCGATTGCAATTTCTTTACGTTTATCCCAACGGTAAACGGTGACCAAGTCAAGAAGCAATACTTAGTAGCAGAAACAGTGAAGTTTTTTGAAATCGTAGACTATCGCAGAAAGCTTTAACAAATAAGATAAAAGGATAGACCGAGAGATACCCTGGACAACGGCGGTTGCAACATAGCTGAAACGTCGGGTGCTACAAACCATGCGGAAAATTAGTTTTATTTTATTTATAATTAAGTTTTTATATTTTGAATTAATAGATGTCAGAGAATTTGCATAAGTACAATTGTAGGAGATTGAGTTTGACTTTGGTCCCAACAAATAAAAAAATAACTGTCAGAAAAATATACAAACGTTTCTCTTTGTGTAAAGTCGTAACTCCTCGGGAAAAGTAAGCCATCGTTGCTGGTACTGCTGCTTCAGCGATGGATCTTTACTGGTCAAATGATTTTTTAATTGTAATCCGGCGGCCATTCGCGCCACCTGACTATTTCCACCTTGGACGAGAATATCCGACAGCATCTTGATGAACGCCGGTAAATTCGACTCAGCGGCATGTTTGAGATATTGTTCCGCCGCTTCAAGTTCATTTTTATCTGAAAAGATCAAAAGAAACAGATCATTCTATGTGCATCCCAACATTTAATTATTTTAAACTGAACCCAGCCACGCTTCGCTGTGCCTCAGTCGGAAACGCACCGAAGATTTCACCAGTATAGAATGAATTTTATTTTACTATAAAAATGCGCATAGTTGAATACAATGTTGCGTCAACATTTCAAGTCAATCGACTGATTGCTTTCGAGTTTTGCGTGCATAAAAATATGCAGGCTGAATTTTTATATATAAAGATAATTTATAAAAATTACAAAGCAGTTATGCAGAATTCTCAATTTTCTGTAATCTGTATGTTTCATAATGTAACGTATGTATGTTCCAGTAGTAATACGAGCGAGAAAATTGCCGATTTTTGTAAGAGGGAAGATCGTTTTATAATTGAAAGCGGCTAATCAATCTATCACCTGCGTCGCTTTTATTTTATCGGGTCTTTGATCAAATTTAATTGTTGTCAAATGGAACAGAAATGACATTATAAAATGCAGTTTCGTTAATGTTGCTCTGATAATTTCATTTCCTGATAGCCTCCTCCATTTTTCAAGATTGTTTTCAATGTTTATTCGCGTGTAAGCTCGTTAGCTAGCAGTGACATTCGTGTTACGAATAATGACAAAACATAGGCCGAGTATCCTTGACAAGCTGCCATTTCTGCGACTCCGATGCGCGTTACCTATTAAATGCTTAATACAGTATATTTCCCCGCTCCACGGAATGTAATCAGCTATAATATACACCGATAAACACTAAAAAACGTTGAGAATTAGACAAAATCGCGTTATCTACGCCATGAGTCACAGAGCGTCCTTGCGAAAATTCAACGCTTACCCGGCGATATAGTCTTCTCCAATATTTGGACCAACTGCAACGTCGTCTCCGAATGCATTTTCGATGTTTTCACTATAATTCACTGGTATATCGACTTTTAAAATCCAACAAAAATGTTTAGGCGACCGGCGATCGCACATGCATACAGAAATTCTAGCAGAAGTAACGATTTCCGGTTACTACTACCGAAAAGTGATTGGCCAGACGTGTATCAGAGTTGACAGTTGTAAAAAAAAATATTCCAATATCGGGAGGTAAATTGTTAGTAGCATGAATCAATCGAAAATACATTAAATGAGAATCTGTGATATAACGAAACACTTGATTAGGGACTTGATTCACTTCAATATCAACAGAAATATTGATGAAGTTAACCCGATCATTGGGAAATTCTTTGACATCTGGTAACCCAAATGAGTGTTTATAAATGTGTAAATCAAAATAATCTTCCAAAAAAAATACTTGCTGACTAATTAAAATTCCGAGACATTCCTCATCGAAAATATTATCGTATCTTTAACTATAACTACGACTACAGGAAATTTCGCATTTGTTCAGATCCCTTCTAGAATGCTCTTTTACGACCACTAGTAGACTCTTCCTTTGTTTGACAGTTTAGCCACAGGTGTTGCAAGTCGCGTTAGCGCGCGAGAAAGTAATGTTGCCAATCAAAACACGTCTGACTAAGTTAGCGAAATTAATATTTTATGCATCATATTATTACATGTGTTATAATTTAACTGATAATGTTATGATTAGGTACTGTAACAAAAGTGAAAAATAATTTTGTAGCCATCTATCGGATTACCGTTATACTATGACGTAGATTCTTTTGTAGTTCGAGAAAAATCCGCCAATGGCGTAAATACGCTTCTGGTATTAAATATTAATTCCTTTTACAATAATTAATTAGGCTACTTTGATAGTCAATTTCTGTAAATAAACGTATCATCTGAATTAATTTCCATTAAAACGTTAATGATCAGGCATTTATTTCTTTTGCTTTGGCCTTGTAAGTGATCCAAACTTTATTGTGAATTGTAAAATCCTGAAATGAAAAAAAGGCAAACTGAATAAAAAATAACGTAGTGAAATTAATAACTACATTATTATTATTTGGTTATGTTGGGTTATGTAAATGAGTAGTTTTTCAGATCAGCAATTTGTAGTACCTACCATGTAGTACCTACCTACCTAAGTTTGAAGTCTTTCAGTAATAATTATAAATCTATATATATATATATATATATATATATATATATATATATATATATATATATATATATATATATATATATATATATATATATATATATATATAGGTATATATATATATATATATATATATATATATATATATATATATATATATATATATATATATATATATATATATATATATATATATATATATATATATATATATATATATATATATATATATATATATATATATATATATATATATATATATATATATATGAAGAACAGATGAAGAAGATGAGGTTGCATCGGAGGTTGTGGAGGAGATTGTGGATAGATATCCATAATCTCCTCCTCAATCTCCGATGTCACTCCAGAGCTCCAATCAAAGTCATACTTGAATTTAAGTGGCCCCAGTTGACGTTGCTAAACATACTTCAATTATAATACACCACTGGTTACTATTTATGTTGTTAATTGTATTTTATTATTCTAAAATAATAGTTTTTCTAAGAGAGAAATAGTGCATTACATCATTTGCTCCTAGATTATAAGTTCTAACTAGAAGAAACCTAATTATATTGTATTCATTTACAACAATAAAGTCTTGTTTTTCTATGGAACCCTGTCTTTTACTACACAAAAAGCAGGCTATTTTTATTACATACATGTATTTTACAACAAACGTCACAGTATTTCATGAAACTCTTTTTGTCGTAATAACCAATTAACATGAAATTTTATGTAGTAAAAGCCACACTAACTCCTAAACTATAACACGTACTCTTTTCTGGTTTACATCAAATAAAAGTACTCAAAATTTTATGAAAATATTTCACAGATATTTCAATATAACTATAAAAACCAAAAAAATACAATAAAAAACACATGTATTTTTTTGTTTTTTGCCCCTCCTGTAAAGTAGCGTTTTGGCTTTTACGACAAGTGTTCCGCAAATGGTCGATATACTTACGGATGTGCACGACTTTCGACGGTGCAATGTAAGTTTAAAGGTCTTTTTGCAGTCGACTAACGATCACTATTCATCCATATATCTCATAAATAGGGCTTATCCTTATGCAACACAAAACGCCTGCAATCGAGACGAATTAAGCGAAAAAATAAAAAATTAAACTATTGATCACTTCGGCAAAGCCGTGTTATAAATGAAAGTGACATTAAGAAATAATTAAAATTTCGAATGCTACCAACACTTAAAATATGATACAATTGGCTGAGTTTGTTATCAACGAGCCATTAAATCGAAATAAAAATAAAAAACCTCCATATGCTCAATGAAATGAAAGAAGAAACTTCAATCTTAATTTCTGGCAGAGGAGTTTATAATAAAGATTGTATAATGTTAGCAAAATAGGGTAAACCTATATAAAATTGTATAATATTAAAAAATTGTAAAGAAATATTGTAGAAAACAGTATAATATTGTTATATTTGATAAGGTTTGTAAAGAAATCCTTTTATAGGATGATGTTTATATTTAAAATAAAATTAGTAAAAGCTACTTAAAAAGTAGCGATGGAAATCCCAGCTTGTATTGGGAAATGCTTATGTTTGAATGAGATATACTTACGGATGTGCACGACTTTCGACGGTGCAATGTAAGTTTAAAGGTCCTTTTGCAGTCGACTAACGATCACTATTCATCCATATATCTCATAAATAGGGCTTATCCTTATGCAACACAAAATGCCTGCAATCGAGACGAATTAAGCGAAAAAATAAAAAATTAAACTATTGATCACTATTTATGAGATATATGGATGAATAGTGATCGTTAGTCGACTGCAAAAGGACCTTTAAACTTCATCCTATAAAAGGATTTCTTTACAAACCTTATCAAATATAACAACTAGGTATATATGAGACCGGGGTTAGTTGGCATAAGGGGCTAGTTGGCACACTACTTTTATTTCCTGCCACCGTAGGGCTAGAGCGCTATCATCTTGCTAGTGGAGAGTATATGTAATGGTGCACTATCCACCGTAGCTTCAGTCCGCTTGGAAGCGTCACGAAGGAAGGACCCCTGTTTCATCGTTTTTCTGATGGGTGAGTAAATTTTTTAATTGTATTTCTTTTTATTCTGGTAAATCTATAGATCGAATTAGGGCACTGCTCATGGCGGTTTTGGAAAGTGTGGTTAACTCTGGTTTCATGCATGCATCATAATCTTTTTTTCCTGACGTTTGAGATTATGTGGTAGCCATATTGTTTTGAATATCCCTGTGGGGCTAATTGGCATAGTTAGGTATGGGGTCAGTTGGCATGGCTATGACAACTCGCCCCACACCTATGCCAACTAACCCCCTCCATTACTGTTCATTACGAAAGAAACAATATTTGTAAAAAAAAAAATAAACCAATTGATAAGAAATCATGTTATGAAAATACTTACATAATTTTATGAAAATACTTTTCTGCACACATTGATTTAAAATTATTTTGTATATTTCGAAATCTTTCGCAAAATCGACAACAATTTCATTAAAAGAGTTTATATATAAGATTCTGTTAATAACAACTTATTGTTTTTAGCCATGAGGACGTACAAGAGAAAAACAGACCGAGCAAATCGACCAATTCAGAGGGTGAGCGAGGCCATTCAGGCTCACAATGTTGAGGGCAAAAGCTTGGCTGTTGTAGCTAGGGACTTTAACATCCCAATTAGGAGCTTAGCAAGATATTGCAAAAAGGCAAGGGATGCTGCTATTGCCACCACCACTGCAGCTGAAACAATTGGATCAAGAAACCAGAGCGGACCTGGAAATGCAGGAACTTTATATGGAGTCCCAGGGCAGGTAGGTCTACAAATTATCAGTTTATTCGTTTATGTTTTTCATTCACATTGCCTACTTTCATTCATTAAGCGCATTTTCGTCGCCGTTTTCCGCGTTTTCCGTTTTCGTAGGTAGTACCTACGAAAACGCAAATATATATTTTTTTGTTACAGGTGTTCACACTTCAATGCGAATTCGAGTTATGCGAGTATTTGAAAAAAGCATCGGATATTTACTTTGGACTCTCAACAAAAGAAGTTAGGAAATTCGCTTACCAGTATGCAGAAAAAAATCACGTGGATATTCCTAAGTCATGGGAACTTAAGAAGATAGCCGGACCAGATTGGCTTTATTATTTTATGAGGAGAAACAAATCCTTATCTCTCCGAACACCTGAGGCCACTAGTCTAGCTCGAGCCACCAGTTTCAACAGGACTAATGTCGGAAACTTTTTCAATTTACTTCAAACAGTACTGAACAGGCATGGATACGAGCCACAGGACATCTACAACATGGACGAGACTGGGGTTACAACTGTTCAAAAGCCAGACAAGGTAATTGCACGGAGAGGGTTTAAGCAAATTGGAAAGATTACCTCTGCTGAAAGAGGTCCCCTTGTGACTTTGGCTGTTTGTGTCTCGGCCGGAGGAAGTCTATTCCTCCATTTTTCATTTTTCCACGAGCTAAGTTCAAGGAATATTTCGTGAGATCCGGACCAGAGGGCTCCAGCGGCGATGCCAATAAGTCAGGTTGGATGGTCGAACGAAATTTTGTGAAGTTTGCCCAACATTTTATCCACTTCACCAGGTGTTCACGAGCGCGACCTGTGCTGCTCCTTCTCGATAACCATGAGTCACATTTATTGATTGAGGCCCTCGATTTGTTCAAAGAAAATGGTGTTACAGTCCTATCGTTGCCTCCACACTGCAGCCATAAGTTGCAACCATTGGATAGGACTGTATTTGGACCCCTTAAAAAATACATCAACACGGCTTGTGACGCTTGGATGACCAGTCATCCAGGCAAAACTTTAACTATTTATGACATCCCAGCAATTGTGAAAACAACATTTCAATCAGCTATAACTCCGTCCAACATTACGTCTGGATTTCAAGTGAGTGGGATCTGTCCATTCAACCCAGATATATTTCAGGACTCAGACTTCTTGCCATCTTCCGTCACCGATCGCCCTGCGCCAGAGGCTACAGAAACTGCCGATGAATCAGAGCTAAGGTACTCCAATGAACCCGCTCTATTGAGAAATAACCTTTCAGACACATCGGCATTGGTGACCCCTCTATCTCCTCGACATATCACCCTAGAGGAAATTCGCCCTTTTCCTAAAGCTGGGCCACGACAACAATCCAACCGTGGTCGAAAAAGAAGGTTCACTGCAATTCTAACAGACACTCCCATCAAAGATGGAATCGCGGCTAAAAAGGCCAATAAGAATAAAAATCCATATACAGTCAAAAAGGGCGACATGGCTAAGGTTAAGTCGAAGAAGAAAAACCTTCCCAGAAATCGTCGATTTGAATTTTCTTCAACGGATTCTGATGACGGCGTGTCAGACATTAGCTATGCCGAAAGTGACGACAGCTTGTCCTTCCATAATGATAGTTCAGAGGCTGAAGAACCTCTCCATGGCGAAGAGTTTTCACCCTCAGTCTCTTATAGAGACGGTTGTGAGGGTTCTCATTTAACAGCTGCCACAATCCCCGGAGAATCGGAAAAAGATGCCCCACAATCTCAAGAATACCATGTAAATGACTTTGTTTTGGTGAAGTACCACGCCCGCCAGTACCCTGGGATT
>OX155951.1:36141415-36178915 GCA_944548615.1 Micropterix aruncella
TATATATATATATATATATATATATATATATATATATATATATATATATATATATATATATATATATATATATATATATATATATATATATATATATATATATATATATATATATATATATATATATATATATATATATATATATATATATACATATATATATATATATTCAAATTGAAATTATGTATTAATACTAAATAAATTAACGTATAAAATAAATGAAAGGAGACTTATCTGGTCTGTGTAGACCAGGAGCGACTACACGCCTTTTTTTCTTCTCTATTCTTTCAGTGTTAGTCAATAATCCCTGCTGTGGTATTAGAAGTCTGGCCAACCGGACTTCTTCCTGCCTCATACAGTGGTGACACAAGTGAAAGTCGAGAATCTATGCTGGAAAGGAATAGGCGATTAGTATATCTAAAAACTAATGATTAATGAAAAATGTTGGTTCTATATTTCGGTGTAAACCGTTGTCAAGATAAATGACATTTTTTCATATATATATATATATATATATATATATATATATATATATATATATATATATATATATATATATATATATATATATATATATATATATATATATATATATATATATATATATATATATATATATATATATATATATATATATATATATATATATATATATATATATATATATATATATATATAAAATTAGTAAAAGCTACTTAAAAAGTAGCGAAGGAAATCCCAGGTTGTATTGGGAAATGCTTATGTTTGAATGAGATATACTTACGGATGTGCACGACTTTCGACAGGTGCAATGTAAGTTTAAAGGTCCTTTTGCAGTCGACTAACGATCACTATTCATCCATATATCTCATAAATAGGGCTTATCCTTATGCAACACAAAATGCCTTCAAATGAGACGAATTAAGCGAAAAAATTAAAAATTAAACTATTGATCATTTCGGCAAGGCCGTTTTATAAATGAAAGTGACATTACGAAATAATTCAATTTTCGAATGCTACTAACATTTAAAATATGATACAATTGGCTGAGTTTGTTATCAACGAGCCATTAAATCGAATTAAAAATAAATAAAAAAACTCCATATGCTCAATGAAATGAAAGAAGAAACTTAAATCTTTATTTCTGGCAGAGAAGTTTATAAAAAAGATTGTATAATGTTATCAAAATAAGGTAAACCTATATAAAATTGTATAATATTAAAAAATTGTAATGAAACATTGTAGAAAACAGTATAATATTGTTATATTTGATAAGGTTTGTAAAGAAATCCGTTTATAGGATCATGTTTTTATTTAAAATAAAATTAGTAAAAGCTACTTAAAAAGTAGCGAAGGAAATCCCAGGTTGTATTATTAGTATATCTATATATATATATAATTAGTATATCTCATTCAAACATAAGCATTTCCAATACAACCTGGGATTTCCTTCGTTACTTTTTAAGTAGCTTTTACTAATTTTATTTTAAATAAAAACATGATCCTATAAACGGATTTCTTTACAAACCTTATCAAATATATATATATATATATATATATATATATATATATATATATATATATATATATATATATATATATATATATATATATATATATATATATATATATATATATATATATATATATATATATATATATATATATATATATATATATATATATATATATATATATATATATATATATATATATATATATATATATATATATATATATATATATATATATATATATATATATATATATATATATATATATATATATATATATATATATATATATATATATATATATATATATATATATATATATATATATATATATAAAAGAAGGTTGTGACTGGCATTGATTTATCATCGCCGAGCCGAAACCGCTGAAGCTACAAATATAAAATTTTCCACAGAGGTTCGACAGAGGTGGGCGTTCACTAAGAAGGGATTTTGCGAAATTCAACTAAGGGATCGAAAGGGATGAAATATTTCTTGCGGTTTTCTTAATATCTCTTAATCCATATGAAATATTAAATCGGTTATACTAAAAAAAACCCATATAAATGCCTAGAAACGAAATTCAGGATTTTTTCATAAACCTCTCGGGATTGGTGATCGAAAAGGGGAAACACTATTTTCTTGTGGTTTTCTTAATATCTCTTGTCTAATTAAATTTCAGATCGGTTTTACTCAAAAAAGTTTCCCAGTGCCCAAAAATTAAATTGAGGATTTTAGCCTAAACATTTATTTAAAAGGGAATAATCGGGGTTGTAGTGATCGAATAGGCCTAAAATGTTTTTTGCAGTTTTTTTTTGTATCTTTTAATAGGTGCCTAGGCACCTATTAAAAGATACTGATATCGAATACTCAGCACGTATTTTATTGAATACTCCACGGTTTCCATCCATCTTCTGAGGATATTATTTTGATCAACGCATTCATGTCGCCAAGTTGCAAGTGTTCGGACGAGCATATGTCGCCAAACGATCAACAGGCAATGCATTCATGTCGCCAAGTTGCTCATGTTAGTCATACCCAGAAGAAGCCGTGAACAACAAATTTGGCAATATACGGGTTTTCACGGTGCGTAGCGCAGCGAGAACAAAATGAAAACGTTATGCCTGTTTCTAAAACATTAGATTTTTTTGAGGGGCCAGAACTTGTACGTTCTGACCCCTCTTTCTGGAAAAAATGACGACAATCAACTTAAAGTACATCGTTTGAGAATGTCTATTTTCTATATGGCCTTTCCCAGTAATACGAGTGAGATGACGCCCTTATTATTCGTCTACGCTATCTAGTGTGCATTTAGCGAACTATTACTGCCGACAATACAGATGTGTGGCAGATAAGCCGACATAATTTTTTGTGGGATTGGGCCATCGTCATTCAGTGCTCGGCGTCCGTTCCGAACGGTCGCCTGCTCCGCTCCGCCGCCCGCGCTGAATATTGCCGCCGCGAGTCGACCGTCGAGCGCCGTCTCCGGTCCTCGCCGTGAAGTTCGTGCCGTCGAGTATCTCCGGTTCGAAATGCAGTCTGCTGCCAACTCCGCCGAAGCGGCTGCCGCCCCGCACAGCCCACCAGTGACTCGGGGCCTGGACATGCCGCTCATTCCGATCGCGACACCGAGGAAACGTGTGAGAGACCCCGCGTCTCCAGAAGATGAGCGGCAGAGGGAGTCGCAGCGCCGCCGAGCCGACTCCTCTGACTCCTTCGTCGATCATCGACAGATCTTCGGCTCGCCGGTACCCTCGGACTCCGAAGACGAGCCTACCTACGCCCAACTAGCGGCGAGGAAAAGCCCGACGCCGTGCCGCAGCGATGCGGCCCCAGCACCATTGCCGCCCGCGCCGCTTCTGCCGAAGCAGGCGCCGCGCCCCCGACCCATTGTCGTGGACAAGCTCGATAGGTGGCCCGACCACCTGAAGGCTCTCCGCGCGAAGTTGGGGCGTGCGCCGAACGTCGCACCGCTCGGACGCGGCGGCGGCCTCAGATTCCGCCCGGCCGACGATGCAGAGTACCGCGTCGTCCAGGCCTACCTTCACTCCCTTGGCAACTCGGTGGCGTGGCACACCTACACGCCGCCGATAGAAAAGGACGCCAAGATAGCCATTCGGGGCCTCCCGGCTAACACCACCCAGCAGGAGGTCATCGAAGGGCTGGCGGCTAAGGACATCGAAGCGACGTACGCGCGCCTGATCCATGGAGGGCGGCGCGCGCTGTTCTTCGTTGTCATTCGAAAGAACGATGGCTGGCGCAAGGTATTCAGTCTCCCGGACATCTGGTACCTGCCCGTCACCATCGAGAGCTGGAGAGGCCGGAACGGGCCCAAGCAGTGCCACCGCTGCCAAAAGTTCCGGCACAGCAGCCACAACTGCCACCGGCCGCAGGTTTGCGTTTGCTGCGGCGAGGAGCACGCTGCCAAAAACTGCCCTCGGCCAAAGACCGCCCGAGCAACCTGTGGAAACTGCGGGCAGGAGCACCCCGCCAACAACCGGCGCTGCCCCAGTTTCCTAGCGGAAATCCGCCAGACGACGCGGAAGCAGCAGGGTGCTCCGCGTGCAGCAGCCACCGCTCCTCCGCGAGCCACACCGCGAAGCGCCTCACCGGGCGCCTCGACCGCCGCCGCGCCTTCGTCGCCTCCTCCACGCCCAGCGCCGAGGAAGACGCAGGCGAAGCCTCAGCCTGCCGCCGCCCCTACGGAGCCCTTGTCGTGGAGGAAAAAGCCGGCGCCGCCGGCCACTCCACAGCAGCCAGCTGTGGAGAGGAAGAACCGGCGACGCCGCTCGAAGCCACTGCAGCAGCAGTCAACAGGGCCCCGTCCGCAGCAGGAGGAGGGGATGGAGGTCGAGGCGACCGCCCAGTCCACCAGCTCCCAAACGCCCACAGCAACCACAGCGTCCGCATGCACCCAAACGGACGAAGAAAGTGAGATTACTCCACCCCCACAACCCAGAAGTATGCCAGAGTATCCAGAAGACTACCTGGACGAGATGCGCTGCCTCGAGAACGACGAGCTGGTCTTGTTGACCGTAATTCAGCTGCTGGAACTCGTTCGCGCGTGCCAAATCGGCACGAAGGAGGAGAACACCAGGCTGCTGGATATGGTCCTTCAAACAGACCTGCCTCGTGCCTCGAGAGCAGCATACCTATTTAAGTCTGCCTCAGGGTGAACTGCCCTGAGACGCCATACCCATGAAAGCCGGGCCAGTGGGCCCGATTCAAGAGAAGCCCCACGAAAAGGCAAAATGCCTAGTGGTAGACGTCACAGGCCGTTATAAATGGCCTGTCGACCGATTTCGTTGATTGGGATTGGGAGATCATTTTCTAGCCTTTAGTCATATACCTTATGTCCTAAAAGCCACGGTATTTTTTTGGTTTATTTTTTTTTAATATTTTTTTATTTCCCGAAATTTTCCGTTTAATCCCGGTTAAATATCAGATCAGGTTTATAACCGGAAAATAATCTAATATTAGAGGAAAGTAACCAAATATGGAATAGTATCCCTAATATGGAATACCCCTGTTTCTCTCTAACTGTCAAGTCAAGACCAAATGCACGACCATTTTCCATCTCATGGGTACCTACTGGTGGGTCGCACGGCAGTCGGGCGAGCGCCATTGCAATGGCAGTTGTGTTTTGTTTTGTCGGCGACTCAAAACGTTACAAGTTATGTAATAAAATATTGATTTCTTTATAATTACTTTGTGAAAATGGGATTGTTTTTTTATTTAACGTATTGCTGTGGTGTTTTTCTTGATATTTTCGATAAGTTTTATTGCGCAAATGCTGCTATTTATTTTACACGATAACTAGTTTGAGCCAACCTAAATATTCCATAATTGGGCTGTCAACATTTGGTAGTTTGGTTGACCATTTTTGGTGGTGGTGGTCTTTCAATAACTTGTTTTCCAGAATGTCGTCTACACTGTCAAACATAAAACGTAAAGATTGGAATAAGGACAAAATGTCTGAAGCTTCAACCAAAATGTCAATTATCTAATATTTCTAATTTTGCTACTGTCACATCGTCTTCGGAAACGCTATATGTAAATCAACTATAACGTATTTACAGGTGTAAGGAATAGCTGAAAGGAGTTGGAAATACAGACTTGGTGGATGTGCCGATGGTAAAACTGCACGAGTTGCGTCTACATTGTCGGCAAAGGCGTATCAACTGTAAAAACAACGGGCTCAAAAAGACTGCCTTTTAATTCTGAAGATCAACTGAAAAAAATCCTGAACCACGTATTTGGCAAAAAATATATAAATACTACTTCGCAACAGGCTGTTAAAGGTAAGACTTTTTTTAGTTATATTAAATAACCCCGAGCCTTCTCTTGTTAGACTAAAAGTCAAAGAAGCAAAGTACTACCTATTCACCCATATAATCATCCCCCACCCCTGCAAGTACTGCCTGTTCAGCGATTTAATCATCCACTACCCCTCCCCTCTCTATAAACAGGATTGACATCGGATTGACTTATTATGTCAGGCTTCAATTTCAAGTTTATGGTTTCGGCAGTTTCATCTATTCATGTTTATAATACAAGAAATTGGAAAATTGCGCATCATTAATATAAATTAAGTAAAAATTCTGCTTATTTATCTACATTATTTTTGGAAACTATTATATAGGTCACTTCTGGGATTATTCAAGGTTAAAAAATACACTATTCTCTGAAAATAACGATTCATACAGAATCAGAATAATAATAGAATTTGTGATAACTCCAATTTATTAAAGAGAATCAATGTTGGATTATAAATTTCAATTTTAAATTTATGAAATGCCTAATTATAGATTTTATCTAAATACAAATATAATTAATAAATGAAACGCTTTTACCAATATATTTTTTTCAGAGTTGACTACAAGGAAAAAAAATTGCCTGAGTGAGAGGACCAGATTATTGTCAGTAAGTTATTGTCACCGAGAAGAAGTACAAAAATGGTTGACGACATCGAATCACCAGTATTAAAGGACATAATAACTTCAGCAACGAAAAATGAACATCGCAAGCCCCAAAGAAGATGCTGGACAAGATTGAATATTGATATTGTACACTAATTGGATAAGAATTTGTTAATTTACTATAAATATCTTTTGTCATTGTACATCTTGAGGATTTTCCTCGCCAATATAAAACGATTTGTACCCCGATTGCATAAGAATATTTTTGTTATGTTACTAGAAATATCTTTTCTCCTGTACGTCATGTTCGTCCTATCGTACATGTTGTTTCACTTTAACGTGAACATTATTTACAAGTACAAGAATAATGTTAACATTTAATTTTATTTATTACAATACAACGAATCATTTTACTTTTTTCCACCACATTATTTTTTTTATTTTTTATTTTATTATTTTTAAGGAAACATACAGCTGTTACAATAAATTTGTTACAGAATTATTAGGTTAAAAAAATAAAGCTAATTACATGTTTCCACTTAAACATTCATAATTTAAACACAACAATATATTTTTTTTGAAGAATTAACTAACACTCATAGGGACAGGTGGGAACTGGGAAGAAAGGAGTCATAATAAGTAAATAAAATTTTATGTAAATACACGTTCCATAATATAGACATACATATTATTTAAAGATAACTTGAATAAATATTATTTATAATATATTATATATTGCGATTACAATGATAAATCAATACCATCATTAATAATTGCTTTCTTAAGAGCGAATGATGACGTATTGAATACGTCAATATCGCCGAGCTGCGTATTACAAATTTTACATACCCTATACATGAAACAGTTCTGTGCATAATTAGTACTAACCTGCGGAAGGTGGAATAACTCCGTTTGGCGAGTGAGTCGCGATGGTACACGGAAAGATATCATTCCAAGAAGATCAGAACAATCAATATAACCTGCCAATATTTTGTGGAAAAACACCACGTCTGCGCATTTTCTTCTTGGTTGTAAGGATTGAAGCCCATGAAAAGCAGCTGCTTCGTTGTGATTGGGAAAGGACAAGAAGGAGCGATAATTCAAATGTTTCAGGAACACATTTTGAATACGTTCAATTCTTTTTATGTGAACATTATAGCTAGGAGACCATATTTGAGAAGCATATTCGAGGTGACTGCGGACGAAAGCGTAGTACAAGAGCAATAGAGAATTTTTAACTGCGAAATGTTTTGAAGTTCGAAGTACGAATCCTAACATACTATATGCTTTTTTTGTGATGTTATCTATGTGGGAGTTATATAATAACTTACTATCTAAAAGAACACCTAGATCCCGGATTGCATTTTTCTTGGTTATCGAGAAACCATTGACAGTATAAATAAATGGTAGAATATTGTTTTTCCGCGTAAAACTAACGGTAGCACATTTCGCAGCATTCAGGAATAAACGATTCGAGGCGCAATAAAGAGATAGTCTATCTAGATCATCCTGGACCAATTGACAGTCGTCAAGGGAATTAACAGGTGCGTACATTTTCATATCGTCAGCAAAAAGTAAAAACTTACAAAATTTAAAACAGGTATTTATGTCATTGATATAAAATGTAAATAGAAGGGGCCCTAAAAGGCTACCCTGTGGCACACCCGAGGATATACTTGTCCAGTCGGATTTAAATCCACCAATAACCACACGCTGGCAACGATTTTGTATGTACGATGCAAACCAACGTAGTAAATCACCGTGAATTCCAACGGCACTTAATTTTGAGATAAGATTAGTATGGTCCACCTTGTCAAAAGCTATTATAGTGAAATAATATGTAAGAATTGAGAATTTTCCTCGCGAATATAAAAAGTGTTTCTGCACCTAATGTAGATTTGTACCCCAATTGCATAAGAATATTTTTGTTATGTTACTAGAAATATCTTTTCTCATGTACGTCATGTTCGTCCTATCGTACATGTTGTTTCACTTTAACGTGAACATTATTTACAAGTACAAGAATAATGTTAACATTTAATTTTATTTATTACAATACAACGAATCATTTTACTTTTTTCCACCACATTATAGTGAAATAATATGTAAGAATTGAGAATTTTCCTCGCGAATATAAAAAGTGTTTCTGCACCTAATGTAGATTTGTACCCCAATTGCATAAGAATATTTTTGTTATGTTACTAGAAATATCTTTTCTCATGTACGTCATGTTCGTCCTATCGTACATGTTGTTTCACTTTAACGTGAACATTATTTACAAGTACAAGAATAATGTTAACATTTAATTTTATTTATTACAATACAACGAATCATTTTACTTTTTTCCACCACATTATAGTGAAATAATATGTAAGAATTGAGAATTTTCCTCGCGAATATAAAAAGTGTTTCTGCACCTAATGTAGATTTGTACCCCAATTGCATAAGAATATTTTTGTTATGTTACTAGAAATATCTTTTCTCATGTACGTCATGTTCGTCCTATCGTACATGTTGTTTCACTTTAACGTGAACATTATTTACAAGTACAAGAATAATGTTAACATTTAATTTTATTTATTACAATACAACGAATCATTTTACTTTTTTCCACCACATTATAGTGAAATAATATGTAAGAATTGAGAATTTTCCTCGCGAATATAAAAAGTGTTTCTGCACCTAATGTAGATTTGTACCCCAATTGCATAAGAATATTTTTGTTATGTTACTAGAAATATCTTTTCTCATGTACGTCATGTTCGTCCTATCGTACATGTTGTTTCACTTTAACGTGAACATTATTTACAAGTACAAGAATAATGTTAACATTTAATTTTATTTATTACAATACATCGAATCATTTTACTTTTTTCCACCACATTATAGTGAAATAATATGTAAGAATTGAGAATTTTCCTCGCGAATATAAAAAGTGTTTCTGCACCTAATGTAGATTTGTACCCCAATTGCATAAGAATATTTTTGTTATGTTACTAGAAATATCTTTTCTCATGTACGTCATGTTCGTCCTATCGTACATGTTGTTTCACTTTAACGTGAACATTATTTACAAGTACAAGAATAATGTTAACATTTAATTTTATTTATTACAATACAACGAATCATTTTACTTTTTTCCACCACATTATAGTGAAATAATATGTAAGAATTGAGAATTTTCCTCGCGAATATAAAAAGTGTTTCTGCACCTAATGTAGATTTGTACCCCAATTGCATAAGAATATTTTTGTTATGTTACTATAAATATCTTTTCTCATGTACGTCATGTTCGTCCTATCGTACATGTTGTTTCACTTTAACGTGAACATTATTTACAAGTACAAGAATAATGTTAACATTTAATTTTATTTATTACAATACAACGAATCATTTTACTTTTTTCCACCACATTATAGTGAAATAATATGTAAGAATTGAGAATTTTCCTCGCGAATATAAAAAGTGTTTCTGCACCTAATGTAGATTTGTACCCCAATTGCATAAGAATATTTTTGTTATGTTACTAGAAATATCTTTTCTCATGTACGTCATGTTCGTCCTATCGTACATGTTGTTTCACTTTAACGTGAACATTATTTACAAGTACAAGAATAATGTTAACATTTAATTTTATTTATTACAATACAACGAATCATTTTACTTTTTTCCACCACATTATAGTGAAATAATATGTAAGAATTGAGAATTTTCCTCGCGAATATAAAAAGTGTTTCTGCACCTAATGTAGATTTGTACCCCAATTGCATAAGAATATTTTTGTTATGTTACTAGAAATATCTTTTCTCATGTACGTCATGTTCGTCCTATCGTACATGTTGTTTCACTTTAACGTGAACATTATTTACAAGTACAAGAATAATGTTAACATTTAATTTTATTTATTACAATACAACGAATCATTTTACTTTTTTCCACCACATTATAGTGAAATAATATGTAAGAATTGAGAATTTTCCTCGCGAATATAAAAAGTGTTTCTGCACCTAATGTAGATTTGTACCCCAATTGCATAAGAATATTTTTGTTATGTTACTAGAAATATCTTTTCTCATGTACGTCATGTTCGTCCTATCGTACATGTTGTTTCACTTTAACGTGAACATTATTTACAAGTACAAGAATAATGTTAACATTTAATTTTATTTATTACAATACAACGAATCATTTTACTTTTTTCCACCACATTATAGTGAAATAATATGTAAGAATTGAGAATTTTCCTCGCGAATATAAAAAGTGTTTCTGCACCTAATGTAGATTTGTACCCCAATTGCATAAGAATATTTTTGTTATGTTACTAGAAATATCTTTTCTCATGTACGTCATGTTCGTCCTATCGTACATGTTGTTTCACTTTAACGTGAACATTATTTACAAGTACAAGAATAATGTTAACATTTAATTTTATTTATTACAATACATCGAATCATTTTACTTTTTTCCACCACATTATAGTGAAATAATATGTAAGAATTGAGAATTTTCCTCGCGAATATAAAAAGTGTTTCTGCACCTAATGTAGATTTGTACCCCAATTGCATAAGAATATTTTTGTTATGTTACTAGAAATATCTTTTCTCATGTACGTCATGTTCGTCGTATCGTACATGTTGTTTCACTTTAACCTGAGCATTATTTACAGTACAAGCGTAATGTTAAAATTTTATTTTATTTATTACAATACAACGAATCACTTTACTTTTTTCCCACCATAATTTGGTGAAATAATATGTAAGAATTGATATTTTTCTCGCGAATAATTTGCGATTTTTTTACGCGAAGATCACCTCACCCTAAGCTGAAAAACGCAAAAAAAGCAAGGTCTACCCGTGAAGATAACAATGAGAAATAACCAACAAAAGACTAATGATACAGAAGACATTTTTTGTATAGAATGCTTTGATAGCTTCAATAAGACAAAGTCTAAATGTGATTGGATTCAGCGTATAATTTTCCATAAGTAGCTGCACTAAACATGTACACTTTTTAAGAACTATTGCTCAAGATGTGGAAAACTCAACTTGATTTCCGGTTCGACCTATATAAAGAAAGAAAGATTCTACAAATACCTATGTTGTTTTTCTAAAATTTTTGAATAATTACTAAAATCAAACGAAATTCTTAATGTTATTTTGTTAGAGATGCATATGAATGTCGATTTTAAAACATGTTGAGTAATTATTACTATGTTAAAACGGGAATGTTAATGTTTAGTTAGAGATAATTCTATGAAAGTTTTAAATAAGTTATCGCTTAAAAACATATTTTTTTGTATTTTTAATTAAAGGGATGCTTTGGGATGCGAGATTTAATTATGGTTATGCGTCTTCTGAAGATTATAAATAAATTTCACATTGTCATTACTTATTCTTGTTGATTATTTAAAAGGGCATCTATCCCCCATCACAGGCATCTATCGTCTTAATCGATTTCATAAAAGGGCATCTATCCATATATGTAGGCATCTATCCCCAAAATAATGGTCTAGCAAGAAGTTAATTTCTGCCAAACCAGTAATAGTTAGGTAAACAAATACAGATTCTAAAGCTATATAAATGAATAAACTAACTATGTTACAGGGATAATCTATGCCAATATATTTGGTATTAAAATAATGCGGCTCTTTCGAAAACTGGGGCATCTATCCCGGTTTTACCCTATGGCAGTTTTTCAAAAGTTAACCCAAGAAGGAATAATCGGGAGTTAATAAAGAGGAACATATAAAATGTGTATTTATATATTTTTATTTGTGTATTTATTTTTAAAATGTAATGTAATATTTTGTAAATGTGTATTTATTTTTTATATTTTTTCATATTATATCTTAAGCTTGATGAAATAGATCAGTTTTAATTGTTAAAATTTCCTTATACAAATACCTAAAAATTGTATTGAAGATTTTTCCCTGAACAACTCCTGAAAAATAATCGGTGGAAAAGGGGAAAATATATACATTATAAGCTAGAAAACCAAATTTTAGGGAGAAAATGGGGCTTTTAATTTCAGTAATAGGTATTAAAAGGGATTCTTCGAAATTCCATCCCTAAAAGGGTGAAAAAGGGGATAACAATATGTGTTTAACCAGCTATGCTATAAAAGTGAAATTCGGGGAAATACTCTTTTTTTAAATAACAAGACATGTATTTGGCGTTTTTTTAAAAATTTAAATCGGGAGCTGAAAAAGAGAAAAATATAACAGTTGATTTAATCATTTTGGTATTATTTATTAAGCAATAAAAATTGCCGGGGAACAAGGAAAATCTATCTTTAAGCTAAAATAGTGAATCGGGTAACAAAATCTAATATTAAAGTAATGATAAAGTTATTTGTATATTTTTCCTATGGCCTCTGATCGTGAAAATTCTCATTGTCCACTTGAAGGGTGATGTTTCAGTTGGGCAATCATCCGAACTCTGCTCAAAATAGGCAATCATCCGAACTCTGCTCAATTATGGAGAATATCTCGATTGCGAGGGGAAAATGACCATTCCTGTAGAGCAAGGACAGTAATCATGATCCTCGCAGACCTTATAGACAGAATATACTGATACTTACAATGATATTAAGCAGAAATGCACTGGTTGTGCGAGCGAGCCATTCTGACCCCCAAAGAACAATAAGGCTGCAGTCATCAGACACTTTACTTAAATCACATTAGTTCAAATGATGGTCACATTTTTAACTCGTGCCATAATCGAATGATTCCTGGATGCTAAATTTCAGCTCAATCGGATGAAGCGTTTGGGCGCGATCGTCGAGGAATACACACACAAACACAAAGGCGAATAGAAGTGCGGTCACAATACTTTCCCTCCGCCTGGAAAGTAAAATAAAATCGATTATTGTACCAAAATAATTAATATAAGCATTTAAAGTTAAAATAAAGGATTGAATGTTCCGCTGAGTAACAAAATTATATCTCACAACACTGAATAAACAAAATATTGTAAATTTTAAACATAAAGATAAAAAGCATCATGTAAAAAAAATAATAAATAAATAACGAAGAACATGATGATTAGGATTTTCACAATTTTTGCAATGATGTTATTCTGAATTTTAAATTTTACAGAAATTCAGTGTACAGCTTTTAGGTAGTTTTCAAAAATGGTTACTTATGTGTATCCCTCGTGTCCTGTTAGCATTGCAGGCGACAAGTTGATCTAAAACTGAAAGTAGCTGTTCGGGGTCAGAGGGATTTTTTCTTCAGGATCTATCTTCATGTATATCGTCTTCAAGGGTGAACCTTTACAATATCCGCATCCAACTCCTCGTTTGTTGAGCTGCTAGTGTATGTAGCCACCTCTACTTTTAACGGAAGATATCATTAGAGGTCAGTGCTTCCGGAGTCAGGCGAATATCCACCCAACAAGCACAAAAGCCATATAAGAAGTGCCGAATATAGCTTTAAGCTGATTAAAAGTCATGTTAAGGGTTTCAGATCAACTCTCAACTATGTAAAGGTGTCATTTAATGCAATTTGTCTTATATTACCTTTTAGTCCCATAAGTTTGTCGTATAAAGGTTTACTCTGCTTTTCTTATAAAACGAACGTGTAATGGCTTCTCGATATTGCTCTATAAGCGCTTATTCAGCTATGTTATACAGTGTTTAAGCTGTATAAGCTTTTTAGTCGAATGAGGGTGGTATAATCGTTACAAAGCATACTAACTTATAACCATTTTATAAGCTGTATTAGTAGTCGAATAAATAACCTCTATAGAACAAACAAAACAAAAGCTACTACATTACCTTTACTCCACCAAAGTCTGTATATTGGTTACAAGACCCACCCTTATACAGCTTATATTGAATTGCAGTAAATGATTTGTTGTCACTCATGGACGGTTTGCGCACCGTGCAGCGTCAGCCAACCGATTGTGCATTCTTACTGATAGTCGAGGAAGTCTGGAAACAGTATTGTCTCTTATAGAGCGGGAATAGTCGTTCACCTTACGGCGACTGCTCTTGAAACGACCAATCGGCTACCCGATCCCGGGTGAACGGCCGGGTAAAGGATGCCGTGGTCCGCGATAGATTCGGTAGACACCGTTTCACCGCTACGTAAGGGAAAGAACCGCGCAAGCGACCTCGAGCCCCTAACCAGTCGGGAGACTGGAGTAATCTGGTTGCAACTGGTAGTGAGGTCGCGAGTGTCGGCCCACTGGGTGACTTACCTGGCTATCTCGCGGTAAGGCGTTGACTTCGTGGCGGAACTTGACGGTGGACTGTTTTTGTCCTAAGTCTACTGCGTTCACCTCACGGGAGGCAGAACGATGAAAATCGATTAAACTTCTTGAGGTGCCGGGTTCGCCCATTGTAGTCGACAGCTCTAGTTGTCCTGTGCCTAAGCGTTTATTCAAGAAGTCTATTGAATATCAAACACTCGCTATCCAGTACTTTTCCCAAACCTCGTATTACGTTCTTCATGTGAATGTCCTCTCGGCCTGTATTGTAAATGGAGTCACTTCTAGATTTGTTATGAGTAACGAATACCTTGCTCCATTTTGTAGCATTCAGTGTTAATTTATTCTCAATACAATATTGAGACTGATCAAGGTACTTCTGTAATCATTAACATTTCGATGTATCCTCGACAAAGAGAGTCTTGTATAGAAATCTAAATCATGTATAGAACGTTGAACTACAGCGAACCAAGGTGAGAGAACTGGGTCATACCGGATGGCACACGATTGAAGTTCGGCCTACATTTATTTAATTAAATAATTTAATTGATTTATACAAATTAATTTGTTTAATTCTAAAGTTGAAATTTAGTTAGACGAAACAATGCACTTTAATTGGTGCCAAAAATAATAAACATGTGTTCATATTGAAATATATTTGTGACTTTAATTTGGTGCTAAATTAGCTATTCTGGCAGCAAATTTGATTATAGATTTGATAATTATATTTGAATTTGAAAAGGGTTCTTGATTAATAACCCAGTCGTCAATCAACAAAATCACCAACTAGAGTTGTCAACTACAACGGGCGAACCCGTCATCTCAGGAAGTTTTAACGATTAGTCGTTCTATCTCCCTGTAGTGAGCGCAGAAGACTTGGACAAAACAGTCCACCGTCAAGCTCCGCCACATGCCCGTAAGAGGCCAACGCCTTATCCGCGAGATAACCAGGTATGTTACCCAGCGAGCTTATACTCACGCCCTTATTTCCAATTGCGATCAGATTACTCTATTACTCCGGTCTCTCGATTGGTTACGAGTTCGAGGTCGCTTGCGCGGTCCTCTCCCTTTCGAATCGGTGAAACGGTGTAAACCGAATCTATCGCGGACAAAACAGTCCACAGAGATAGCCAGGAGTATTACCCAGCGGGCTTACACTCACGCCCTTACTTCCATTTGCGACCAGATTACTCCAGTCTCTCGATTGGTTACGAGTTCGAGGTCGCTTGCGCGGTCCTCTCCCTTACCAAGCGGTGAAACGGTGTATACTGAATCTATCGCGGAACACGTCATCCTTTGCCCGGCAGTTCACCCAGGATCGGGTAGCCGAAGGTCGTTTCAAGAGCAGTCGCCGTAAGGTCCGCAACCACCCAAGCTCTATAGGAAACAGTACTGCTTCCAGACTCCCCCGACTGTTAGTCAGAGTGCCCGGGATCTATTCTTTGCGCTCCGCGGAGTGAGTCGGGCCGACTGGGGAATTCGTTTCCCGGCGGTCATGACTATCTATAAGGGCGTCTTCGTCCCGCGTGCGACTTATGCCGCACGCGCTTGGACGGAGTCTGCTGTTCCTGAGGCGACGCGTGTCGCGCTGCTGCGCGGACAGCGCATCCCTCTGGTGGCCCTGACCGGGGCGTACAGAACGACGTCCACTCTTGCGTTACCCGTCATCGCTGGCGTTCTGCCGATTGACCTGGAGATTCTGGAGCGTGCAGCGTTGTCGCGGTACCGCCGGGGCGAGCCGGTAGTCCTTCATGGCCTATCGATCGACCCGGTGGCGCACCGAGCTGGGGAGTTTGCCCGCCTGATTCGGGTGGAGTCCTTGCGTGTCTGGCAGGCTAGATGGGACGCCGGGGGTACGGGCCGCCTCACCCATTGCTTTTTCCCGTCCGTTGCAGTGCGGATGGCAAATTCGTTTCTGCGGTTCGACCACCATACCACGCAGCTGGTTGGGGGCCACGGAGAGTTCAGAGCCAAACTATTTGACTTTGGACTTGCCGATGACCCCCGGTGCGCCTGTGGGTATGGTCGCCAAACTGCGGAACACGTAATTTGGTCTTGCCCAATTCTAGCGGCTGCACGGGAGAAATTGATGGATGCAGTGGGCGCGTGCGTTGGGCGTTCTCCGATTTGGTACCCGGATTTGGTCAGTTGTAGGAGCTGCTTCCAGTCGTTTGGCGAGTTTGTGGGGCACTGGGTGGCTTGTGGGGCACTGGGAGGGTACCCCCTGGGGGGTATCCCCCTTCGGGATACCCCCCAGGGGGTACCCTCTTCCTTGGTGGCGTGATTCGGCGGCTACTTCCAGCCCGAAGTGCCCGTCTTTGTGTCCGTCTCTTTACCGCCCCGAGGGGCGTTTCGTTCTTTGCAGGATCCAGGGATTCCTCCCCCCCGTGGCTGCTCCGAGACCTGCCCACGGACAGTGCGCCTTCACTTTCATTGTTCTGGAGCGTCCTCTACCCCGCTTACCGGCTCCTAAATTTACGATATTGTTGTTTCTTTTCTCGTTAAATTTTGTAATATTTTGTAAATTTTTTATTTTTTTGTAAATACCTTTTATTTTTTGAATAAATGGGTTCTCGGGGCGGTATGGGGGGGGGGGGGGGTGGTTTACCCTATTTCACCCCCTGCGCGTTTTACCCTTCTGGTACGCGCAGGGTTGTCGTAGCACGACATCCCGGGCAGACAAGACGACCCTCGTCGTTATAACTGCCCGGGCGGTGGGCGGGGTTTGCTGCCCTCACCTATCGCCTTGAAACTCTTTACTGTTAGTCAGAGTGCACAATCTTTTGGCTTACGCCGCACGGTGCGCAGACCGCCCAGGAGCGCCAGAAGGTTGATTCCTAGGGGAACTAGCCCTAAGGTCAGAGTCCTACCGAAGCTCGCACTTCATGCGTGGAGGCCGCCGGATGGGTGTTGACCCGTGAGTGTGACCAACCCTGAACAGAATGGGTCTTCGTGGCCAACTCAGCAAGGGCCCCTTAGCTCCCAACAACAAAATCACCAGTCGCTAGTTCACCGTTATCACGAAATAAAAGTCTGTATCGTCATGAAATTAAAATGACACTTTATTGGCAAGAATTGTAACACAGCTGATGAGAAAATATTCTAATAATAACACTTAAAAATTCAGCTAACCTCTTACTATCAGATAACAAAAATGGTAACTCGAAAAATTAAAGTAAAAAAAAAACACAAATGAAAGTGAGAGCACATTCAAAATATACAGTCGAGTGTCACAATTAGGGGAAAAGCTGTTCAACTTACGAAATAAGACATTCATCGCTTAATCGAAATAGGTATCGTCAGATTACAATTAATGGTGCAGTATACAAAAATGTGTATCAGTAAACAAGTAATTATTAACTTAAACGATCGTTAAGATTAATCGAAATCAAATATATTAAATTGTAAATATTTTTTTCTCTGAATATTGGTTATCAAACGCTCTCTAGCTCTCTTGACTAGATTTCAATCGTATTTTAAAAATGCAAACGTCGCTCATCTTGGACGAACGTTGCCTGGTAACTTCCAATGAAAAATGCATCGCTTTACAATTAACTTAATATGTATACTTACAGCCTAACACATTTAACAAAAATAAACTCTACTTTAGGTATTGCTATAAAGAAACTAATTCGTAACTTAGCGCTAATGAGAAAATAATTACTTAAAATAGTTACATTTAGATCTTAAAATAAATTTTAAAAAATATTTTCAAGGTACCGTACAGGGAAATATGTTTAATTATCGACTATAGTAATATATTAATAAAAAACGAAAGGTACATTTTGAGTACATTTAGGTAATAGGATTGCATTGGTATGGAGCGATGGTGCGCGTACGATATCTTCTACTATCGTACATAAATACATACGATCAATCCGATTTCTTGTATAATTATACTTCTTAGAAGCAAATGTCAGTCCATTTATACGAATTTAAGGTCACCGTCGTGACCTGCACATAATTTAAAAAAAATCGTTGAAATAAGAGACAGAAATGCAGGACGCTTGGGAACGTTTTCGATCGCTCCAAGCACCCGATCTTCTCAACAGACGATTTGTGGTCCACGTGCACCGTTGAAAGCAGTGATCACAGCTATCATAATAATATATCATATCATAGAATGAGTATTTAAGATTTCAATTACTTTGCTATAACTGTAATCACAGGTTTCTTATTATGCGTTCGTTCGTTGATATAGTTATTGTTTTAGAAGGGCAGACTCGCGACGAACATGTTCTCTATGAGCGGCGGCGCCGGCACCAGGTCTTCCAGCTTCAGGTAGAATATCCTCTGGAGACCCTGGACGGAGAGCGATCGCAGCTCGGGGAGCTTCCCCAGGAGGTGGCTGAAGTAGTGCTGCTTGCGGTGCGCATCCGCGTTGTAAGTGAAGTGGTCGCGCAGGGAGCCGATGATCTTCATTTGCAGCTGCTCCACTTTGTGTGGCTCTTTGAGACCATGGCGCTCTGTAAACAAAACAAACAATCTGTTTGATATACAGTATCATATGCTTTCCCAAAGCGACATACAATGAAAGGAAAATTCGTAATAGTTGACATTTGCAAAAGAGCGTAATATTTATTTTTATCAACGAAAGCTATATTGCTAGATTTGACAATTAAGGTCAAAAAACTGACGGGCTTTTCTCCTTAGTGAACTATTTATGTTAAATTGTGAAAGAAGAATGGACGTTATTGATAATAATCTGCCTAACTACAAAAAGAAACCAATAGAAAATCGATAAGCATTTTCGTGAAGCCTCACAGAATGCAGTTTTCAAGTCGATTGAAAAAAATACAATAAAATATGTTAATCCAATGGCCACAAACGGATTACATGTGATATAAGAATAACTGACGACGCTACACTGATATACTTGTCGGATATTTTTAAAGTGCATTCTATTGTTTATGTACTAGGCTGCTTAAAAACGTTTTCCCAAGAGAATAGATAAAAATATGGAAAAATATAAATATAGAAAAAAATAAAGATAAATACATACCTGTCACTAAAGTAAGGGCGCACAAACACGCAAAAGCCGAAATATCCACCTCCATCGCGTGCAAACTATTGCTGAAGTCTAAAATAGCGTGTAGCCATTCTCCGAAAGATCGCTGACACTGCTGTTTGTCAAGCACGACGCCGTTGCAGAACGTCATTTTGGTGTCGTTGAAGCGCGTTCGATACGACAGCCGAAGCACGAAGAGTTCTAGTGAAGCAGATTGGAAGAGCAGGTCCTGATCGTCGGTGCACAGTTCCACGAATCCGGGGATCTTCTCGGCGAAGTGCTTGATGACGTCGACGGACGTGGTGAGGAGGGTGTAGAATTGCTGGATTTTGTCGGCTTCTGACATTGGTATCTCGATCGGTGTGGGTTCTCGATATTGCGTGTAGTCCAGGGTCGCTAGATCCGGCGAGGTGTCGACGTGGGCGCGTACTAGTGCTGTTATGAGGGAGACCGGTGGGCTCGGCGGCGATTCCTGAGGACTTTTCGGTTTGGAAGGGAGCCGCCCTCTTCTCCCTTTTAGCGAATCCGTTCGTACGACTTCTTTGACCATGCCCACGGCTAGGCACTTCTGGAAGCGGCAGAATTGGCACCTGTTCCTCCGCCGCTTGTCGACCGGGCACGCTTTGTCGGCTAGGCACACGTATTTGGAGCCTTTTTGTACTGTTCGTTTGAAGAAGCCCTTGCAGCCTTCGCAGGTGCGGACGCCGTAATGCTGGCAGGCGGCTGTGTCGCCGCAGACGGCGCAAAGCTGCGATGGGGAGGGCGGCGCCGCGCGGTTTCCGATCACGGATATATCCGCCAATCCGCATCCGGGAGAACTGGATGCCGAACTGGATGCGGACGGTGGCATGCCGGGTAATATCCTCATTTTGGGACTGTCCCCAGAGCTGGTGGATTCCGATCGCTGCAGCGGTAGCGACGCTCTTCTCTGTCTAGGTCCTAAAGCAGTCGAGACGTGCAGCTCGACAGCGCTGGGAAAAGGCGGTAGTGAATAGGAGACCTGCGGATGCAGCGGCCCGCCAGAGTCGTAAGTTGGCGTACACGACTGCTCCGGTGGATAATATGAAGCGGGGGAGTACTGCGGTGCCGGCTGGTGATACTCGTAAGACATCGGCGCCGGCACGTGCCCGTGCACAGGATGATGATAAGTCGCCTGGCCTGAAATCGCCACGTTATAGCAATCGTCGTCCATCTTGATCCCGAAATTAGTGGCTGAGTATCTGTAAGTCTCCTGGAAGCTCGGCAGCGACGATCCGGGCACCGGCGAGGTGCTCGCGCTGTGCGGCGACCCCTGCTGCGAACCCAAATCCTGGATCACCAATTGCTCCTGACTGTCTCCGCTGTGCGCCAACTCCACATCCGGGAAAGGGTCCAATCCCTCGTGAATCGCCCCCGATGAATCTTCGTTGTACTGCGCCGTAAGCAAATCTGAGAACGTCGATCCGAATGATGTCTGCAACAAACGAAACGCATAACACTGTAGATAAAAATCGTTTTACGTAACGCCGCTTAGGGGCGTGTTATTTAGTGAGGGGAGGCGCTTCGGGCCGCTGGGCGACGCCCATTACGGGGAGCGCAGACTCAGAACCTTATTCTATTGTATTATTCATTAAAAATATTGATTTTACCATCGTAATAGTAATAAGTATCTATTCCTCTGGTAGTTTCCTGTAAGGCGAAGGCCCGTGAGTACATATGGAAAGCGGAAGCTAAGAATACTAATTTTTTTCAGAATCTAAATGTTTATGTGAATATAATTTGCTATAATACCTAAGTACCTACCTATATAGTAATACATTGTTATTTTTTGTACGGTGCCGATATTAAGCACGATAGTATATTTTACACATAGGTACGTCACTATTCTACTAGAGCAGCATGTCGAGGTCACAACTAGCATGGGTAATTACCTAAAAATTGGTCACACACAATAATATATCACATACTTATATACGGGATGTTTGCGACTGCACGACAAACTTTTTAAGGAATAACTATGTGCGGGGAACTAAACATGAAAACTGTTATTTAAATTTTTCTTTAAAATTAAGAGTTTTTTGTACAGGAGAACAGTTTACCTACATAAGAAACTGAGAGAAAATCATCTTCATTTTTTTACGCCTTGGTTACCGAGGAGATGCGTTTTTATGTTCAACTTTCGGATATTTAGATTTTTTCCAAGTAGGTAAAACGGTCTAAATAATAAAAAACTTGCAGACAAATTTTAACTCCGTTTATGATGTAATATAATCTTGTACAAAAAAATCCCATCAAAAAAAAATCCTGTGTAGTTTTACATTTAGAATAGCCCTCAATTTTTTTTCGTGCAGTCGGTAAAACTCCATATTACTACAATATATAAAAAGACTATTTCTTTTATGAAGTTTTTAAACCATATGCAGTTTTCAGTGTGACAATGGTGAATACTACTGTATTTAAGACAACGTGAGAAATCGTAGTGCCAGGGAAGACATTAACCAACCAACAACCTTATAGGATAAAGTAAAAATCAATGTCGGAGTAATTCATAACATGGTAATCAAATTGATTTATTGTGCTATTCAAAGATGTTTATAATGGAAGTATGGTGAAAGAGTTTAAAAATATACATGATAGAACCGATTAAATTAGACAGGTATATGAATCATCTTATTTTATTAAGTATACTCAATTTATATTTTATGTCGTTACCTACGCGTATTTTCTCCACTAGTGTAATGGTAATTCAAAGAATCCAGGACTGTAGCGCTGCCGATGACGATGACGATGATGGCGATAGTTTACTGGTCATCCGAGTAATTTGGATCGTTTGCCAAGTCGGTCTCAGCGACTGGTTCGGCGGTCTGAGTTTAGGCCGCTTTGTCTCCAACAAAAAAGGACTACGACGACGTCTGACACAGTGGCGTCTTTGGCATTCGAGTTATCTCGACGAATGAATCAGGGCTGTGCGCGAACAGTTTAGCGCGTTCAAAATTGTTAGGGGTTTTCAAATCGATACGGGCGTCAATCAATCAAAGTCCAACTGTGACGTTGCTTGTACATCAAAGGGTGACGTTGTTTATACATCCCAGCATATTTCTTAATCTAATTCTTCTTCCAGCTTTCTAAAATCGCGTAAATTATTGAGTAGGGCTCTCCTTTGAAGATGGGTCTAAGATTTCGAAAAATTCTCAGGGTAACTTTTTCCATGAGGCTTAATTAAGAACCTGCTCCTCGTAACACCTCGAAATTTGTTGTGAAGCTGTTCCACTTGATTATCAGCATATTTCTCAGAGATATTATCAGAATATTTCTCGTGCCTTATTTCTAAAACCTAACTGGGCCCAGTCAAAATTGTTTTATTGTTATTGTTATGTTATTATTATTATTATTGATTAATATGCAGGTAGCATAGCAAACTTATAAAAAATCGGTTGTATCACCCCAATACTATCCCGGCAAGCAGATAATCCCCCCCTCCACGCCAAGCCTCTCAACCCCTCCCCCTAACCCCCCCCCCCCCCCCACACACATCTCGGCAACTCTCCCTTACCCAATAGTGATTGTGTCAAGTAAAAATGATAACAAAAGTGGTATTTAAATAGTATTTAAAAAAAAATGTATTTCTTAAATGCGGCGATATTTATTTATTTATTACGTCGCTTGTATATGCGATATTCAACCAAACCGGTCCAACGAGGCATCGGTGTACCAAATTTCAAGTCTCTAACTGCAATATTACGAGGTTGAAGTATGACTAGCGCGCCCTCTGGTGGGCCGATTTCAACTACAATCTTTTCAACTCTTGCCATGACCAAATGATGCCTGCCATGACAAGTTTCAGCTCAATCGGACGAAGCGTTTAGGCGCTATCGTGGAGGAGTACACAAACACACACACAAACACACACATACACAGAGACACATATACTCACAGACTTCGTTCCTAATCGTCTCAGAGGGTGTCAGAATGGATATTTCTGTCTTCATCTCTATTTTTTAGCCCGTTCACAATACTTTCCTTAGTGCCAAGAAAGTAAAAATCGAATTCTCTCTTATGGCGATTCGCTGTCTCTGACAACATAAGTATCTCGGTCCCTCTCTCGCATTTTATCGCTTCTCACTGAATATATTATTTTTCTAATTTTGAATGTTACTCGTCTGTGAGTCTATGTAGGATTTCTCCTTGTCTCCCATATTCTCCTAATACTCGTATTTTGAATATTTACGAGCATTGTACTATCTCCAAAATTATTATTTTAGTATATACATACATGCATTTATAATGACAACTTATTTAAAGCGTTCCCCATAAATCCACTATATTTTATTGGTAATGATTCGGTAAGTTATATTCCTGGAGTTACTACGGTTCTATGAAGATGATGATGACTAATAGTCATCAGTTATGAGAACAGGCCCTGAGAGCACTTGTTCGCTTTCGCCAGGCCAAGTAGTTAATCTTGGATTGTTCTATATTCGCTAGCGGAGACGACATGACTCCAACTGGTAAATTTAGACCAACTAGTCTATACGCGTGAAAGAACGCATGGAAGTGCATTGTTGTGCACTTCGTCAACTTCCGCTTTGGTCTCATTTAGTTGAATAATACAACCTAAAGAACACAACACATCCGTAGGCACTTACGTAGAGAATAATGCCAAATACTAATTATAATCAAGCGAATATCGCTGATTGTAATTTAAAAACCGCTCAGCTGTTTTAAAAGATGATTAGGCACTAGTGTAAACTCATTAATATTGACCTACGCCATGAATCTCATATCTCGGCAAGATAAGACATCGTTGAAGTCATTAACGGTTTAACAATAGTTTTGCAGAACAACAAAATAACAATTAACCGAAATCTATTAGTGTTACAGTAGTAGTAAGTAATATTACTTTCGATGTTCTAAGCATCGATATATTAGCTAGATGTGCCCTCAGATACAAATATGTAAGTTGGCTACATACCCTTGCTCGTAAATCATTTCACAGAGAGAGAGAGCAATAAATTGAACACTATGCGAGAGAATAGCGCGCCAATATGCTTCGCGTCAGCTCTCACACCGGAAACGGTCGGCTGTCTGCCAGCGGACTGCGACCAAACTACTACTGGCCGGCTTTCAGTAGTGGTTTTGAAGTGGTCATTTTCGAGCGCGAAAGGCCTATCGGGGGTCATATATCAATGGACCAGAGTGTTATAGACGCCGTATATAGCTGGAGCCGTAGCGGGTGATCGATGCTGACATACTGTAGTGACGTGGCTGCTATGGTGGCTCATCGTTTTGGCTCACGGGTTTGTAGATTGTAACTTAAAAAGGTTCAACAATGTGGAAAGTATGAGTTTGCTATATGGCTCGATATTGAGAAGCAGATAGGAAGTCAATTCTGCCATTTGGATTCCACATGATGAGTTATTCGAAAGATTTATTTAGAATAGATATGTAATATCGTTGTTGGTGTATAAGATTCGGTAAATTAGTTTTCTATTAACGTATTGGATCATGTGTAGTGTACGTTTGCTATATATGTACTAGTGTAATTAGTTTGAAACAAAATTGATGGGCACTATGTATGTTACGCGCAAATTAATATATTTTTCACAAACCTATGTAGAATTTTAAAATGACAGTTAAAAGTAATCTTATAATGCAACACAAACGAAGAGCATCACTACTCACAAACACTGGCCTTCCAAAACAACGACAACGTTTGCGCAAAGACATTTTTCATTTTTCATACAATTCCCAAGATTTTCAATGAATTTCAATTAAATTAAAAAACGACCACCAATGGAAAAACCAAATAAACAAATTACTCCCCTACAGTGTTGGAATTCGGAAGACATGAGATTGAGGTGCTCATCGCCGTCATTCTCTATTACCTACGCCTCCTAATATTTAAGCTGACAACTAAATCTTCTGTTTTTATTTGATGCTTCTACGATTATTATTATATTTTTTTTCTGTATTATTTATTGACTAGTAACCTGACTATTTTAATAACTACTTTTTATTACTAGCTTTTTAATTTTTAAAATTATTACCTCTAATCTATATTTCTCTACTTACTGACTATCACTACAATTTTAATTTTATTGTATTTTATTATTATTATTATTATTATCATTTTAATAATATTTTTACTGGATATATTTTAATTTCTTATATATTTTTTTCAACATGATTATGAAGTATTAGATATCATTAAAATAACACTTGAGATACATACTACTTATTTATTAGAGCTATTAGGTTTATTTATTATTTTTTTCGTTGCTCAGTGTTTTCTTTCCTTTTTTCTTTTCTATGTGCACAAAATAAAACTTACAGATAACCTAGACGAGTCTACCTTGGTACGGGCTTCAGCCTAGTTAGACAGACTTTGTAAATTACTATTCTAAGCTTTCGGAAAAAAAATATAATTTAAAAAATGCCTGAACGTAATACAATTATTCCTCTTCTTTATTATTTCTCCTTCTGATTTTTCAGCATCCGCGGACGGCATTTAGAAGTATAGAACCTAGTTATGTTACTGATTCAATACTCTCCGAGAAAGAAACCACTAAAGATTCTACTACAGCGTGCCGGTGAAACTCTACCCCCTCCCCCTCCCACTAACCCTCAAAAGCCGCCAACAAAGTCTCCGCTAATAAAATCAAAAGGGGCGGATCGGATGGAGGCGATGAAACGAAAGCATTATTACGAGCTTCACGGCTCGCGACTCTGCGCTCCCCGGGGAGGCGTTAGGGCCGGTTTTTATCGTCTTTTTTTATCGTACGTCGCGCATCCTACCTCCAAATGTCAGCGCGGCGGTTGGCGTCGTCGAACGACTAAAAAAACAATGCAGCTAAACGGGGAATTCCCCCCTTTAATTTCCCATTGTTGCGCGATTCATTTCGATATTAATAATTTCGGACCCGGTTCGGAAGGACCAGAAATGGCAATATCTTTCTTATAAAACGAGTCAAATTTACGATTTCTTGCTGCGTTACGGTGGAGATGAAAAAAAAACTGATGTACGAAGCGATGTATGATGACACCGTGTGAATAATTCAACGATATTGATAGAGCGCTTCTCAAATATTACGTAGTATTATATTTATTGCATAGTTCATGTGTTCTCTTTTATTTATTTATTTATTAAAAAAAATATCCAGGAAACAGTTTTACACAATGATTTTGCATCACTCCTAACTGGCATGTACTAACAATTTCAAATATGTTATGAAATTGTTATAGTAAATTTTAAAAATAAATAAAATAAAATAAAAAAACACAATTATAATTTTAAAAATCTAAATAATCATTAAATATCAAAAGTAGTAGAAGATAATTATTAAATAACTACAAATACAATTATATTACATACAACTTGAAAAATTGCGACGAAAAGAAAACGTCTAAAATAAAAAAAATACTTTATTTTGATTTTTGAAAAAATTTGGGTATTGTTAAAACATAAATTAAAAAGTAAGGTTTTTTGCATATTACCAAAACTTCTCACTCGATGGCTTTTTTTTTACTCAGATCACATATTAGAATATTCGAGACAAGAGTTATACCAGCAGAATTGGTGTTCACAAAGAAGCTACCAATATATTTTTATTCATTAGTGTTCATATCTTAATTACTTATTACATTTATGGCAAAGAAGAATGCCCATTCTAGTGCAAAAAATGTACATTTTTCAAAAATTTTGTATCTCCATCAAATGGTGATTTATCTTATCTATTCAGTGACATCGTCAGAGTCTTTGTAGAAAATTACATCAAAAACGGGTTCCGCATTTCAGAAATATTAACAAAATTATAAAATATTTTGAGGCTAGGTTCAGCCACATATTGAAAAAAACGATAACATATGCTACCTATTATCTATTTTAAAAGTTATTTAGGCTGTTTAAGATGAGTTTAGTAGGTATAGGTTGATAGTGTAAATAAAAAACGATTTATTTGATTAATTAATTTTAATCTCCCTCCCTTTAAATCATCAATGTCACATCAAGGTGACAAAATCTAGGGGCAAACGCATATCGATAATAATAACAGATCGATTTTACTTTTATCGATTTTTCTTCGACTTATGTACATTACAAATCTTAAATACATTGAAAATATAGTTGAATACAAGATTATTTTCAAAAGTTCTTGATAACTAATAAATAGTTCTTTATGTATAATTCACATTCGTAACACATATTTTTGTTTATTGCGAGTGAATAAGGATTTGTCATAGAATAAAAGGGATCGAATCGGCGATCATGCGGGGATCGATGCGGGGATTAATATACACTAAAAATGTGGTAATATTTGTATGGCTGCCATCCATTCTTATGCTGCTCCTAAACGGGCCATATTTTCGCTGCAATATGTGGCTAAAATACAATTGCCAGCAACATTGCTACCAATACCAGCTATACTATGCATTGCAATACATGGCACTATTTTTAGTAAGTCCCGGCCATATAGCCACACATTTTTGGTATGGCCGAAGCATTTTTAGTTGTTGCTGGACAATTGCTTCGCAATCCAAAATACTGCAATATTGCCCAGCCCGCTTTATTGTTGTTTCGTTTTGCGGCATAAGTGCGTCCCTTTCTGATGCGAGGCACGACTCACGGCAAACTTAGATCTTTGATTTGTATTAATATCATCTGATGATCTATTTTTTTATATATACAATATTATTATCTATTCTGATATTTTGTCATATGCAATGGCGTGAAATAATTGATAATATTTATTAGATAGAGAAGATCTTTCAATTTGTCTTTATATCATCAAAAACATTCAGGCTCAGATATCTGAAGTGTCGCGCCTATTCAAGTAAGGTCGAATCTAGATCCTCGTCTTTTTTTTTTGGTTGTAAATTTCAATGTAAATCAATATAAACCGCTGCGCCGCGTATAATTTCGTCGGCCATTGTTGCCCGATTGTGAAGCCCGTTTACGAGACAAAATGATGGGCCATACTTTTGCAGGAATATTGCCTAGAATGGCCGAGATATACATATATTTTCCAGCCATATGCTGAATTAAAATTTTGCAGTGATGTCCGGGCTATAGTTGCCAATCGTGCGGCCACATATTGCCGTGAAAGTATAGCCCGTTTAGGAGCACCATAACGCAAACACTCTCTTTCTCTAGTCTCCGCTAAGAGTTTCTGTGTGTGAGAGAATATTATTAAACCTTAAACATAATGAATCATGTCGTGGTCACTTCAAAAATCTCAGTATTCTAACGCTACCATCACTATACATATTTGAATGCATAAAATTAATATTAAAAAACATAGGAAAAATGAAGACCCAAAAAGAATTTCACTCTCATTTCACCAGATGTAGGCACAATTTAGCATTACCCCGTCCATCTCTGGAATTATTCAAAAGGGATCCAAATTACGTTGGAATGGCGTGTTACAATAAACTGCCTGAGAATATCAAAAGTATATGTAGAAACGGAAATATCACCCAATTTAAATCGAAATTAAAAGGCTACCTTATTGCGAGAGAATTATATAATATTAACGAATTATAATTAGATTACTGACAATTTCCATCTCGATTTTTTTAATTTTTTATTATTTAACTTGACATTTGTACCATTTTATTGATTATTATATTATTACTATTATTTTTAATTGTCTCCCATAATCAATTATAATTCTTACTTACAGGACCATTTAATTTTAATATTATAATTTCATGACTATCTGTAGTTATAAATATCTAATATAACTCAATTATGTGGTGAGTCTCTAATGAAATATTTAGTATACATTTTAAAGTTATTTTAACATTAAGCGGCTATATAAAATGTCTAAACAACTATGTAAAGTTTTTTGAAGACAATAAATGCGATTTGATTTGATTTGATTTGAGAGAGACAACTATTATTCTCATGTCAAGACAAAAGAGAATGGTTAATTTCGTAAAAACTTGCAAAGTTTGACGTAACACTTTGCCACGAAACGAAAGCTTATACCAAACAAACCATGCCATACCAAGCGAAAGCTTATAACAAGTGTAATGTTCCTTTCTACAGCAGTTAAGCTGAAGTATGTGGCTGAATAAATTTACAAAGTTTTTAAATTGGAAAATATTTTTTGAAATAATTTCACATACTTTGTAAAATACCTGATTTACTTCGTTGTTGATAACTACAGTTGTTTATATTATTTATATACAAGGTATATAAAGATAAAATACATAGAAAATATCACAAACTAAAAACCTATTTCAATATCAACTATTAACTGGACGCCAACAGTGCCTATAGCCACTTTGCGTCGTTTGACAGATCCGCGCGTAACCGTTTCGGCCGGCCCCCATATGTATTATATAAATTAATAATATACACGACTAACAAGATCAATTACTCGGTAACAAGAGGAATTCACGAGAAAACGATATTGTCAGTATTTATTTACAAAATCGACCAAAAAGTTACGGCGAAGCTTTTGGCGCGCGAAGGCTGGCTTTCGAGCGGTTAATAGTAAAAATTACTGCTTAGTACCGAGTGAGTACTTTTATTGTTTGGCGTTTTCTTTGGAACAGACACTGCTTAGTTAGGAGTGACGCAATTCCTATATACTTTTTTTAAATAAATAAAATAATAAGAAAATTCCCAAACTAAGGCGGTAAATAATTATATGGGTGACAGCGAAACAGCCAATAAGTAAGATTTAGATCAGTGTGCGCTTGTCAGGTAAAACCTTGTGCCTGGGATGTTGGCATTGTCTGTTTTACGTTGGGCCTGTCTAAACAATACTATGGATGTCTAAACTTTGTCTAGACTTCGGATGAGAATAATTCCAATACGAAATGATTAAATGAGTTGAACTCTAGTTGTTACACTATGGGTACACCTTTCATACAAATATTGACATTCTGCTGTATATTTTTATATACGTCTTTAAAGTTTGTTGGTCGTCGCTTTGAAAATATTCGCCCACTGCGCGGTCCGCTCACGCGCATCGCCAAAAACGCATGACGTCCGCGAATGCTGTACGTCTTCGGCGTCTTTGCAGAGAGAAAGTCGTTATCTCGCCGCACCACGATGTGAGAACTTATAAGCCCATCCATTTTTTTACATCCAACTCCTAGCCAATACTTTTTTCTGCCTTATCTCGTATAAGCGGCCGTCATTACGACACTCGCTATAGCGGTCAAAGTATAGAGACGCTAAATACGAGATCTGCGCCCAAAGACAATACCGATTATTGCGCAATGCGATGAGATTCACGCAACGTACGATGTTTCGAATTAAACGGATTGCTAAATTATTTTGTTTAGCATGTCACAATGCTACTGTATCATGAGTTGAATCGGATTGCAGCTTGCTTTTGTATAATTGAATCTTTTTACCTTTATAATCGTAATTATAATCATTTTATTTTCAGAATATAAACACATTTTATACAAACATATATTGTACATGAAGATATGGCAGAAAAAACATTTTTCTTCAACGTGAATGTTAGCTAGGTACATAATAAATTCAAATTCTGGTGATAATTAAAGATTAATACCTAATCATAATTCTTTATTTAAATATGATCTTATATACGGTGTTAGTTCTTATTAGTGAGCATCCCTTTATAGTGTGTGATTCTGTACATAAACTTAATCAGATAATAAAAAGGCTTTTGATCAATTTGATTGATTTATTAATTTTACCGAAGATTATTCTGTACAAAAAAACTGAGATTAAAATGCTCAAAAGTTTTATGATTTAAGACCTTAATACCGAGAAAAAGCGTCTTTTCAATTCAACTTTTAGATATTTCGTTTTCTTTCTCAGTAACAAAGGCCTAAATTAAAAAAAAAGTTTGAGACAATTTTCGGCTGGGTTTTTTATGTAGAATAATGTCATATAAACAAAAACTGGCCAATATCAAAATGAAAAAACAAGTTTAGTTTTATATGTAGAATCACCAACATATATAGTGGTCACAATTAAAAAACCATGCTGTATATTAATCTACTAGGACAATTTACAACCGCCTTTACAACCGCCTGAGAATACTTAAAAAAAAAAAGTCAAATAAATTATCAGGTAAATGTGAATCGAATAATCAACGAAGCATTTAAATTAATAAAAGTAATATTCAACAAAAAAAGTAATTAAGATACAAAACGCTCAAATTACACTGCAATAACAATAAAAATAAAATTAACAATAATAATAGTGAAACGAGTCTCGGGAACAAATACTTAAATAAAAGAAAACATTGAAAATAGTCTAATATTAAATGAATATATGCAAAGTGTCCTCTAGATTTGTTCACTTATAGAAGGCGTATTTGACTAGATTATTTTGTGTGCGGTTTTTAAATAACGCCTTTATTTTAGGCGTATTCTGAAATTAGTGTGAATATTCCAGATTATGTGAAAAGTGGTCAAAAGTGCGCGCTTCTCTATATAGAGTCCCTAAATGGCTGTACATGTTTTTGCGGGAGCTAATGGGCCCATGATGAGGTGGCCACGACGACCCATGTGTTCAGGGTCGGTCACACTCACGGGTCAACACCCATCCGATGGCCTCCACGCATGGGGTGCGAACCTGGGTAGGACACTGGGTCAACCAGTCTCCCCTGGGAATCAAACCTCTGGCGCTCCTGGACGGTCTGCGCACCGAGCGGCGCAAGCCAATCGACTGTGCTCTCCGACTAACAATCGGGGGAGTCTGGGAACTGTATTGTTTCCTATAGAGCGGGGGTAGTTGTCTACCTTACGGCGACTGCTCTTGAAATGACCATTGGCCATCCGATCCCGGTTTAGAGTCGGGCAAAGGACGCCTTGGTCCGCCACAGATTCGGTGCACACCGTTTCACCGCTTCGTAAGGGAGAAGACCGCGCAAGCGACCTCGAACTCGGAACCAATCGAGAGACCGGAGAAATCTGGTCACAATTGGAAGTGAGGGCGCGAGTATCTCGAGCCCGCCGGGTTTATTCCTGGCTCACTCGCGGTAAGGCGTTGGACTCTCACGGGTTGTGACGTAGCTGGACGTAGGATTGTACTGTCCAAAGTCTTCTACGTTCACTGCAGGGCGACAGAACGACTCATCGTTAAAACGTCCTGTGGTGACGGGCTCGCCCGTTGTAGTCGACACCGCAAGATGTACATGTTTTGCAAAACAAATATACTATAAATACTATAACAGAGATATTAAAAACTCTATTAGTATAAATTAACATAAATATGTAAAAGCATTAGCATAACTATAACTATGTAGAATATCACTATGTAGAATAATTAGGGTAAACCAAGCTAGTTAAGATAAGTTAGGTTATGTTAGGGAATAAGTATAGATATCTAGTGTAAATCATTTTATTAGTGTAATCATTTATTATTGTAATTGTAAACAAAGTAAGTACACATATTTAGTGTATACCAAGATAATTAGTATAGGTTATGTTATGTTATGTTATGTTAGGTTAGGAAGTAGGTATATTAATTTAGTGGAAAATCATTTATTTACGGTAGACATTTATAAGTGATAGCTATTATATGAAATATAGGTTAGTTTATGAGATTTTCGAAATTTAAATTCTAAGCGTCAAAATATATTTTGAAATTTTCTTAACAATAAATAAAAATTAAACAATAAATTTAGTGAATATAGTGCAATTCGGCGGTTAGGTAACCCGACCAGGTTGCCACAAGCCTAGGAAATGGAAATATTTTCCTGAAAGTGTGGAGCTCGCCAAGACGTGTGGCCGACGTGGCGGGTATCGGGCTAAATACCTCCAATCATGATTAACAGTACAACCTTTTTACCGGCTATGACGTATGCTTGTGAGACATGAACACTGACTGCTGGGATGATCCACGAGCTTAAGGTGGTGTAGCGTAACATGGAGCGAGTCATGCTCGGCATATCGTTGCGCGATCGAGTCCGAAACGAGCTCATCAGACAGCGCACGAAGGTGGTCGACGTGGGTCAAAAAGTGGCTAAGCTGAAATGGGCTTGGGCCGGCCACGTGGCCCGACGACACAACGAACGGTGGAGCAAGCGCGTTTTGGAGTGGAGACCCTGGCTAGGCAGAAGAAGTGTGGGCAGACCACCGGCCCGTTGGTCCGATGACATCAAGGAGACAGCTGGACCTGTCTGGATGAGGGAAACGGACAACCGATCCGGATGGAGAGTGACTGGAGAGGCGTATGCCCAACGGTGGGCGAATGAGCGCTGATAAAGAAGAAGAAGAAGAAGAAGGTTAGTTTAGGTTAGGTTAGGAAGTCAATACATCTACTTAACGTAAAAAGTTATAATAGTTAATATAATTATAATAGGTAATAGATAATATAAGTCACATATGAACACATTATTGTTAGTTACCCACTGAAAAGGCTCTAGCCTTAGTGGGGAACTGTGACATGTAATTTGTATCTTTTTAATAAATAAAACTACCTACTACCTAAAAAAAGAAAATATGGTGGCGCTCAGAAGCATTTCCTCGAAGTAAATGTAAGCATAGCGATCTACAATCGCGTAGGCCCGTTTCCTTACAGCATAGATCGCAGAAGATAGATTCACTCATAAATTGTCATAATGGTCTTACAGTTAAGGTTTCCATTAATTGTATTTCCCAGAAATTTTGTATTCTTCATTCCCAGAAATTTCCTATCGGGGTTATCGGTATGTGAATGTATCTCTTTTATTCTTCGTGTTTTTATCGTCGTTTTATTGTGGCTTCTACGATTCCGTCCTAACCTGGTCTTGTTTTTCTGGTGGTGCACTTCAAATGCATACAAATCTTTAACTACGAAATCAATCCGGCACAATATTAGTTGTCTCATTTAGGCATTACATTTCATTATATTTACAATGTCTATCTTTATGCCTGTAAATAGCCCTTCAATACCATTATTTCCTCGTATCTTAACCAACTCATCTTCATTATTATAAAAACTATTAGACTTACTGTGAATTGTATCTGTCAGTCGTTTTATTTTTGGTCCAAATAATGTACATAATACAATGAGTTAAAATTATACGAATTTAATAAAATTATACACTAACTGAGTTAAAGTAAGTCTCTTAACTACTAGCTTTAAATATAATTATTGCATGTCAATTTTATCACACCTAACATTGCTACTTTCTTGTGTGTCTATATCACAGAGGTATAGAACAGAGAACGGGAATGCGAAGGCGGGCTGTGAGTGAATGCGTTTACCGAATAGAAAGAGACAGCTCCTTATAGTACCCCCTCCATCATTGTCTAGTTGCGCATGCGCGTTTATCCATAGCATAGCAGACTTATGGCGTCGAAGCGTTGCCATGGTGATATATAAGCGTTCCCATAGTGATATATGTATGTACGTGGCTCCGTGCAAGCGCGACTAGACAACGATGGAGGGGGTACTATATGCAGCTGTCTCTTTCTATTCGGCTGACGCATTCTCAGGCTGGTCACGAGATCTAGTTACTTATATGTCAATGGTCTATATGGTTGCGAACTAAAATGCTGGCAACACAGGCAATGTCACTAAAATCACGCACAAGGGTAGCCATATGTGGTATTTTAAATACTACAATAGATTTAAAAATAATACGGTTTGTTATATTTACCAAAACAAAGACAAACGAGCTTTTAAATTTTAGTGTTATTCTACCTTTTTATAGTCCTAAAATTATGAAACATAATACAACATTATTGTACCTACTTATATTAGTAACATTTATATAATTTATATTCATGTCCACCCTAGAACGGGTTAGTCCCAGTTGGGTGACAGAATCCAATAAGCATGCCGTTACGGTTCTGCCATTCGGTCCCTGTTATTATTGTAGCCAATATCAATGTTTTATAAACATAATTTATTATATACATGAATACAAATAACTAATGTTGGTACAGTTTAATAATTAATACGTAAGTATTTAATATTTTGATATTATAAAACAAAATATTTAATATTTTGATATTATTAAATATTGCGTTTATCTTGAACTAAAATAGGAAATTAGTTCATGTGAACGAGACAAACCAGTACGTCAGAGCCGAATATGAAATGAACGGTTGTCACTTTTCTGCATTAAAACTACCCACCAACCTAACCTAACCTAACCTAACCTAGCCTAACCATCAAAAAGCAGCAAATCTAACACCGCACGAAATGTGTTCAAACTTATTCGGGCGTCTATAAGTTCGACAGGTAGTTTTGGTGCGGGAAAATCGCCGATACTTCATTTCATATTCTGTTCTAACGTATTGCTCCCTCTCTATCGGTTGAACTATGTTCCTATTTTAGTTCACGAAGAAACGCAATCGGACCCACTATGACTTTAAGTGTGTATAATAATATTAATTGTGAATTTATAATATAAAATACAGCCCAATTTGCAACTTTAGGTGGGTATAATAATATTAATTGTGACGTCTTGTTGCTGCATATGCTAATATTAAGATTCAACAATCAAGAATGCTTCTGGCGTATTTTATTTTTATTTTATTTTTATTTATTTATTCGTAACCTATATAATTATAACTAATTAATTACTAACTATTAATTAAAACTAGTAGTGGAGTGGAAATAAGTTGAGTGCATAACTCATCATTAATTAAAAAAAGGTACAGGCCCATGTGGATTATACTGCCTCACTAGGCTTAGGCCGGTGTCGAGGCAGTAGTCTAGTAAAGTTTGTCCAATAGCAGCCGTGTCTTAAAAAAATATTATATAGAAAATGTAATAGTAATATAGGAGTAATATTATTATGAAGAGATATGTTGAACTTAATGATAATTTCGTATAACATAAATATATAGGTATTATAGATGTGATATTAATAATGAAATAGCATTATACTAATGTATTACTGCATATAGCTATAATATATGTATCCATCTATAGATTTCGATTTTTAGATTAATAGATCCTTAGAAATACCAGCGATTAAAAATAAGAAACACTAATTAGTCACGTTATTGCTGTCGCGATTATATAAAATCCAACATAAAATATATCTTACCACACGACAAATTATAATTTATGCCGAAAGCGATCGTCTGCATTATCCTTACAAATTTCAACACAGAAAACACAGTCGAATGTTGTCTGTTAATTATATTTTAATCTTCTGTTTTTGATTGATGATAAAGGCGGGTTGTTTCACGCCCATCGTTGATTGTTTTAAATTGAAACGTGTCATTTGAAAAATTGTTAAGCGTACCCTTTTGCTCTCACTTCCTAAAGACATCTATTATGACAGCAGTCCAATAATATATTACTGGGAGATATTCATCTTAATAGCCCTTGCGATGACACCGAGAGGGAGACGGGCAGAGCGAACGGGTTGTGCGGAAAAGAGACGGGCGTATACGAGCAACGGCTGTAAACAAAATGGACAAAGAAACGAGATGCCTTTTGTTAAAAAAAAGGTATAAATAATGGAGGCTTTTATTTGCCGATCCTGCAGACGTATCTAGCCGACCGATCTGTATAATTCGCAATAATAGATGTCAATGTTTAAAACGTTACTCTTCAAACAAGCGGATTTAAAAAAATAATTTAGTGATATCGGAATATGGAAATAATATAACAAGAAAAGAATAACAAAAAAATACACTCTGTTTTGAAGTGTAGCGGTCTTTATTTAATAAACGACTGCCTAAAAGGAGTGTTATGTGTTCAGGATTCATCTATGCATGTTTTCCGTTTCTTTACTATACCATAACTTCTAACCCGATTAGAAGTGTGTCGTATTGTTAGAATCCTTTTATCCTCTCGAGTGTCATAGTGTATGTACCGCGACACCTTGCTCTCATAGAAGAAGAAAGCAGCGTCTTTAATATAAAATCGCCATGCTACGCGGTGCGTGTTTACATTCATCCTCTTCGCGGCTATCAGGAATAGATCCGGTAGGCCTAGTAACGAAGAGAAATAT
>OX155951.1:36183915-36241415 GCA_944548615.1 Micropterix aruncella
GTGCGGTGCTGGGATTTATTTTAACATCCCGTGCCTATAACTATGGTTTCCGTTAAAATACCTATAAAACAACAAATGTACTAACCCTCATCGCTAATATTAAAGGTAGTTTCACCTACCAGAAAGGCCTGTATCAGCGCAGGAAGTCCGTGCATCTGTCCCTGTCGTTCCCTGTGGTTTCCTCTAATCATGTGGTTCCCTCTAATTTACAGGGTGAATGCCAGTTTTTTTCTTTGTTTCCATGATTCAAATTACAAGTTACAATAAAATTCCTATCCTTGCACAAAATAATTTTACAATAAGTGTACATATTATACCTAGTTTTGAAAAAAATAATAGATAGGAAGTTTAACACCTCACTAGGTATGAACCTGTGTTGAGGTGGTACTAATATCGTTAAATTATTTTGAGGCGAGAGATACAACCAAAGAAATTGGCGACAGACGTATATATCTCCTTACCCTACACACATGTTATTAGGAAATATTTGCTTATACATAGAAATTATAAAACCGGACGAAGACATTAACACATAAAAGGAAATAAATTGGAACATTAGTTTTATTTATAACCCCACAGGTTAAAACACCTTGTTTGTATTTTGCAAGGTGCCCCAATCCTAAAAAAACTATTCGGTGCTTGTATCTATGGAATAGACTGAGGCGGTCTGTTTGTTTGTTTCTACTCTTTATTGTGACATTTCACAATGGTCTGTTTTATTACCGTACGACAATCTCTGATAACCAACCCTACTATAAAGGGTTTATATATATATACATATATATATATATATATATATATATATATATATATATATATATATATATATATATATATATATATATATATATATATATATATATATATATATATATATATATATATATATATATATATATATATATATATATATATATATATATATATATATATATATATATATATATATATATATATATATATATATATTCTTTTTAGAATTGATCAATAAGATGATTATAAAGTAAATAATTATAAAAGCCACTTACATCGTGACGAAGGATTCCCTTGATCGGATTCGGGAATGCTTTAGGTGTTAACGAGAATGATGAATGCCTCTCACTTGCGGAAAGAGGAGTAGGTTTAAGTTGGGCCCATTTTACAACTAGTAACGCTCACCCTTCATCCAATTATCTCAAAAATTAAGCTACAATCCTTCTTTATACGTAAACTCACTCAATTTCCTATTATTTCAAGGGAAATAACAAGACAAGACGAGCTACTTGACAGATGGAAGAATTTAAAATTTCGAATTTCGTTTTTTTATTTTCTAAAGGTGCGATATAAAGAAGCTGCGATCAATATTCAGCTGAAAACTTAAAACTAAAAGCGTGACATGCCCTCATATCAATGAAAGGAAGCAGTCAGCTCTTTCCTATTAGTTGGAAAGATTACCTTTAACCTAAATGGTTTATTTACAATGAACGAAACATAAAATATGTAAAAATTATATCTCAATATATATATATATATATATATATATATATATATATATATATATATATATATATATATATATATATATATATATATATATATATATATATATATATATATATATATATTTATATACATATATATATATATATATATATATATATATATATATATATATATATATATATATATATATATATATATATATATATATATATATATATATATATATATATATATATATATATATATATATATATATATATATATATATATATATATATATATATATATATATATATATATATATATATATATATATATTGTTAATATTTGATTGGTTTTTTGTAAAATCTTTTTTTAAAGAATTCGTTTAAAGGATGACACTTTGATGAAAAAATAAAAATAATAAAAGCCACTTACATAGCTGGAAGGTTTTCCCGGACTGGACTGGGAAATGCTTATTGTTTAAACGAGATGTATTCTTGGATGAGTACCACTTTCGACGGTACACTGTAGGTTTAATGGGATCCCTTTATCGCTAGCGAACGATCACCCTTCATCCACATCTCATAAACAAAGCGTATCCTTTTGCAAACCAAAATAAAATGTCTTTATTAAAGACAAATTTAAGCAAAAACAATGAAAAAAATCACAATCAATCGTCTCTTAAATGCGGAATGACATTTCGAAAATTCGATTTGAAATTCGAATATATCCACTCTTTAAAGGGACGATATACGATTGCTGGGCTGCTGGGCTAGCTATCAGCCAGCTATTAAATGAAAATAAAAATAAAATACTTCATTTGCTCGTTCCCATGAAATAAGATATAAATCGTAATTTCTGGTCGAGAAGTTTATACTTAAGGCTATATGATATTTACAAGAGTTCAAAACATAAGATAAAATTGTATAATATGGTTAATATTTGATTTAAGTAATGTAAGTGGCTTTTATTATATATATATATATATATATATATATATATATATATATATATATATATATATATATATATATATATATATATATATATATATATATATATATATATATATATATATATATATATATATATATATATATATATATATATATATATATATATATATATATATATAAAATATATATATATATATATATATATATATATATATATATATATATATATATATATATATATATATATATATATATATATATATATATATATATATATATGTGTGCGCTTGGTAAGTCTGTGTCTTCTTATTGCATTCGATCGAAGGAATTGAAATGCAATTCCGTTAATTTTAGCCCAACGGAAAATGGTGACCCAGTCGGGAATCGAACCCGAGCCTTGCAATGTAAAATCAGGCGACCTAACCACTATGCCACCGGACTGTGCCTATATCCATCATCCGCTCTATATTCATCAATTGCTTTGTTTCAAATGCACTGAGAAAAATATAATGCTATAATACTCATGTTTCAAAAGGGATTACACATATAACATGTACTGTGATACGTAAGTATGTATCAACATGACGTGAACCGGTGTGGTTACCATGACACGGGCATGGTAACTACACCGCATATTCATTACGGCGCACAACGAGATCTTGCTTTTACCATGACAACATGTTAATAATAAATACTCAAAGTTATAGTCAGTTACAAGAATCGTGTTGAAGCTACATTATAATGTTATTTTAGTTTTACCATCACGGAGCATGGTAAAACATGTAATCGAGTAATGGACTTTCAACAAAATTTCTTGCAAATAAACACACTTACGATTGAAACTTCATTATTCTGTATAAAACCGTTAGAACAAAACGACATTGTATGAAGAAATTCAATATTGCGGTGTACATATAAGAAAATAATATATCTATGTAATTCACTTACAATGACGTGTCTAACTAAATTAAAATCTGAAAACCCTATATGTGCAGCCTGTTTGAACACGTTTATCGTATGGTCTTTATCATTATGTACTTATTCGAAGCTCAGATATGTCTGAAAGCGACAATTGTACGAACCGCGAAAACTACGAACCAGACGATAAAGACCAGAGACTGCGAGAAGCTGCAGTGGATGAAACAGGTGAAGTACCTACCGAATGAAATGGACGCCTGTTTTCAGCAGCGAAGAGACACAGACTGATGAGATAAACAAGTCAAGATATTGACTTTCACCCGCTCAAATCGCAACAGTTGCATCCGTCGTTTCTCGTCTTGTAATTAAACCATTCATTTGCTCGCCCATCCGCCCTGTGCGAGCAACTGCAGTAGCAGTTGTCCACAGTATAAGGTGTTCTCGCCACTCACTCACTATAATACGCTCAAAGACCGGATCAGCGGACATCTTTTACCGTGGGTACTTACTGCGGACACTCGCCCGATGTCCTATTAAATTCTTATTCATAACTCAACATAAGTTGTGGTAGTAATTGTCTATGGACAGGCGTAAACGATCTCCCGAGAAAACACACCGATTAAACCCGATATAAAAGTGATGAATAAGCCTAGGCGGGGAACGGAGGAGTAAAATATGGATATATTCTCTCTCCCCTGTTTTGGATGATTATACCATAACGTTGTTAAGATTATTTGCCTTCGCTTAATGGTTTAGCTCGATGACCTTTTATAGATCATATTCAACAACAAGAAATAGAATTTAGATTCGCTTTTTTTTACCTATAGCTTTATATATATATATATATATATATATATATATATATATATATATATATATATATATATATATATATATATATATATAAATATATATATATATATATATATATATATATATATATATATATATATATATATATATATATATATATATATATATATATATATATGTATATATATATATATATATATATACATATATATATATATATATATATATATATATATATATATATATATATATATATATATATATATATATATATATATATATATATATATATATATATATATATATATATATATATATATATATATATATATATATATATATATATATATATATATATATATATATATATATATATATATATATATATATATATATATATATATATATATATATATATATATATATATATATATATATATATATATATATATATATATATATATATATATATATATATTTGTTTCTACTCTTTATTGTGAAATTTCACAATGGGCGGGTTTATTGTCATATGACAATTTCTTGCAACCAACCTACTATGACGTGTTTATATGTATGTGTGCGTGTAACAGGTATGTAAGAGTGTGTCTTGTTATTGCATTCGATCGACAGAATTGAAAATGCAATTCCGTTAATTTGATCCCAACGAAAAATGGTGACCCAGCCGGGAATCGAACCCGGGACCTTACAAAGTAAGATCAGGCGATCTATCCACTATGCTACCGGGCCGTGATCATTGTTTCCATAATCATTTTTTGGAATTCCGTATTGGAATTTGTTTCTGGGTTATGGAAATTTACACAGTAAGACAAGTAATCACCAATATTCGTAAAACGTAAAATCTTTGCATTAAAAATAATAATATTATGCTTTAGTAATTCATTAAAAATAATAATATAATAATAATAATCACTTAGAGACCTCAAGGCAATTCACGTTCGATTTCGATTCGAACGGGTCCACGAAACCGAGAGTGAAATTTCCGGTCGTGTGATGCACCTTAAACTGTTTCAAAATCGCGGGCTGTGGAAATGTCTCAATTTCCTAATAGAAATCGGACTTGTTTCGTGTCGAATTAGATTAATCTCGCTTTATTATTTTAATTTTAAATCGACGCCATAAATCGCGCGACGATTTCGAGTCGATCGTAAAAGTCGTCGTAAATTAACAAATCAATCATAACATCACACTTGTCATCAGTGCCGGATGAAGCTAGCGCAAGGCCTGTAGCAAATGTTATCAAGAGGCCCTTGGATCGATTTAGGTTATAAAATAAAACACAACTTTTGAACACAAACTTATCTCGATTTCACGTGGGCAAATTTAGAGACAACACTAGCTAAATAAATTTCTTAAAATAAATCACAATCAATCAATGTTCATTAAGGTGACGTTATTTAGAGGATGTTGTCCTATTGTCCCTCTTCCTATTTTTATAGACCGTATAGCCGAAAAAGAACGATCTTCGCTGCAGTTAGTACCTAATCATTATAGACAAGTAAACCTGTACAACTATTTACTGCTTTAAAAAACACGATTCATGAATATTCCATTATGCCTATAAAATTACAGTTTTCTCATGCATTTTATTGTCGATAGCAGCAGCCGCGTCTGTTTTAAGCAGTTCGGTGAACTGAACAAGTTCGTCGCCTTGGCTTTCTTCCAAACCTTCTTTTTGAGACCTGACGATATTTCGACCTGAGTGCTTTTCAAGATCTCGGTTGCTATATGAGATTTAAAGAGTCGAATTCTTCCTAATACACCAATTACTTGATGGTACACTTTGGCAATGTTTGTAGGTTAGTCAAAGGAACAGCCTTTTCAAGGAAATCAATTATGATGTTGTATTTCGCAGGGTACATATTATGTAAAATTACCTCAAAGGTTTCCACTAATTACTTGCGAGATTTCTCTAAACATAGGTACGCGTTTACACCGACCACTGGGGACAGCAGAGATGAAACCTTCATTTTTTTGTAATCGTTTTGTCACACTGATAATGGCCCATTATCATGCTTAATTTACAACTTTTTCGAGCGTTTTTTCGCGCAAAATGTGGGCTAATATTAATTTTATGCGATCGCATACGACTCGCTCCGTCGTTAGCCAGTTAACTAACTCGAAGCGTTAGTTTTTAAACGTTTCGCTTTCGGTTTCAGTGTGTATAAAATCCTCTAATGGCACATTTTAAAATTTCTATACTATAGCTGATAGCGATCGCTGGTTTCGAACCGTCATCGCTCAATACGAATCAGTTTTTTTTTTCAAACCGATAATATAACGTATTCAATGATGAATATTAGCATAGATAAGAATTTCCTCGATGCTTAAAATCACACGTATTTTAAAAACTCGTAACTTCACCCTAATTTATGGAGAACCGGTTGTTTTTAGTCGCGTCGAGATACGTTGGAATCACAAAAAAAGTCTATTAAACGATGTAGCAAAAAATAGGATCACCATAATGATCCGTCATTTGATGAATAAGCAAAGTACGAATATTGAAACAGTTATAATTAGATAGAGCCTTTATATATTTCCTAGCTTTATACATTTCCTAGCCCAGTCAAATTAGACCAAAAAAGGACCGTGCCTTGAATTAATTTCCACAAAGCTGGAAATGATTTTAATTCACTTTAGGCTTCCCAAATAATAGTAATGTAAGTTTGCGTCGGTTTCTGAGTGAAGCGTTAGACGCTATGGCCAAAAATAAGGCACTTTTTCCGGTTTCTTGCTTTTAAATTCTGAACGGTACTTCTAATCTAAAAATTCGGTAAGTGAAAGTTGTAGTGCATAAAATTCCACATCTAATAAAGTTCTCAAAGGTTAAATATGTTTCAGTGGTATGGCCACAATCATCAGAAAAATAGCAAAATTTTACCATCGTTTTAAGTATTTTTTCGTTTAGAAAAGCCGCTTTTGTCAAAGGAAATGAGCGTGAAACACTTTTCAGCCAAAAATTTTCAGTAAAATTGGCATATTTTTGACTGCCGATTATAACCATACGGCGCAACCAAATTTAACGTCTAGTAAATCATTCGATGTCTAATGTTATGCTCTACAATGTATATCCACAATAATTTTAAATAGGAGAGAATTTATAAGTGTAAAACCAAAAAAACTGCCGAAATTCCGCTGTTCCAAAATTCCGTTTTTTGGCCACAGTTTCTAATGCCCCAATAATACTGTCATTTGGGAAGCCCAAAGAAAACAAAAATAATTTCCAGCTTTGTCGGAATTTATTCGAACCAAACGTTTAATTTGACTGGACTATTAAGCTTTACCATAATCAATTAATTAGGAACGACAGTTCAGTGGAGAAACAAACATCTTTTTAATGAATATAATAAAATACTTTTAACTGGTATAAATTTTCAATTAACAACCTTATTAAAGAATCTAGTCCTCATTAGCATCGAAACAAATGAAGTAATTTATTCTGATGCCGCCATTAATATTGAAAACACGAAATAGTCTTGCTTCCTTAAAGTGTCCTTTCACTTTTATTTGAAAGAAATGCTATTGAAGGGTTACGTTGAAAACGATTTTTTTGATGAGATACTTTTGCATGAGGTATTTACATATTTAAGTAAAATGTATTTTGGTTTGGAGACAAAATGTATTTTTTCTCATTCAAAAAACCCTGGCCTAACACTTTAAATTCAAATTCAAAGTAATAAATTTATTTTCGATTAACATATTTTAAAATTTTAAATACTCAAGATCTAACTAGGCTGCCGCCTGTTCTAAGGTAATAATTTATTTTCATCGTTATTATTTTAAGATTTCTTTAAAATATCATCCTACTTAATAAAATTACCCTAATAGCCTACAAAAAATCAAAACAAAACGTTGTATAAATATAAACTATCAATACCCTGCAAATGATTTAAAATATGTTACAAAAACATCAGAAATACTCAAAATATACTTACAAATGTAAAAAGATATGTAATAAATTGCCAAGAAAAGTCCAGAGGTAATTAAGATAATAAATAACAATAAAATTATATATAATGATGAGAAATCATAAAACAACAAAAATAATACACACAAGGATAATATTATAATATACAGTAACTACATTATTCTATCACTACTAAAGTATTTAATTATGTAATATATGTAATATGATAATATTTAATATAATAATCATTAATAATATGACTCCTTTCTTCCCAGTTCCCACCTCTCCCTATGTGTGTTTATTCTTCAAAAAAAATGTTACTGTTGTATTTAAATTATGAATGTTTAAGTGGAAACATGTAATTAGGTTTATTTTTTTAACTTAATAATTTTGTACCAATTTTATTGTAACAGCTGTATTATTATTATTATTATTTAATAATAATTAAAAAAAAACAATTTCTAGTTATACATATCTACTTATGTTTTTATTTTAATATTGAATTATCTAATAATATATTCAATACCTGCACTGGTACAATTTTGAAGGTATGCAGTCAATCTCTTTTTAAATTTATGTGAAATTTTGTTATATTTTATATCCAGTGATAGGATGTTGTACAATTTGGGAGCAAGATACAAGATGCTGGATTGGCCAAAAGCGGATTTCCTGAGAGGAATTTTAAAGTTAGTTTCGTTTGACCTTCTCGTCACTCGAGTTTGTTGGTTTTTCTGTTGGTTTTGAAAGTCGCTCTGGAATTTAGTGAGAGTTACCAGTACAAAAATATATTTATTACACGTTAGTAAATTTTATAAATGTAATTACAAACAATTTTAAACAGTCGGCATTGATCGTTCCTCCACGTAACCCATCAATTATGTTACTGTAACTATGTTCGTATTCATTCTTTCATAAGCAATATTGCATCTTTTGCAGTTCAAGTGCAACTGTTTAGCACCCAATTTAAATAACGATTTAGTAAGTAAAAGGTATTTATTAAATAAAGATTAATGCCTCCATCCATTTGGGTGAAGAGCCACTCATTTGAGTCGATTCAATTAGCGGATCATCAATCACGTACGATTCGTTCCGTCCAATAAAGAAAGCCGCCTCGCATACAGCCCATTCTTTATATCGTACCGCACAATTGCCTTAATGCGATAGCTTCGGACTTTCGGCCAATCCGCACTAGATAAGGCTGCAACCAAAAGTGGTAATTTACCATTTGTTACGGACTGCCGAAAGAATTTATATCACTAGAATTTGAAAGTTGATGCAGAGCTCTTCAAAGTGCGCTCTTCCGGGATGCGAACGCTCTTATTTTATCATTTATTTGTTTATTTGTTTATTTGCTTATTACTAAACAACACTAAAGAATAACCAATGCATTTAAAAGAAAAATTATTAACGATTTCAACTAGTAAACTATACAAAGACAATGCCGCTTAAAATACTAGCTATCATACATGAATAAATAATCAATTGCCTGTAATTTAAACGAATGAGGAGTTGCGGTAAAAATATCAAAATCTGGTGCCATCGAGTTAACGTCATTTATTCCGCAAAGGACGCACCATAATTACCGCAAAGGACGCACCATAATTATTTATATTACGATCTTTCCTGTTTTTTTAAATTTCTAATTTTGATTATTTACATTACTAAATACAATCATTGATTATAATCAAAGATGGATTATAATACAAAAAATTATATTGACTATTTCTATTGCGACATTGTTATTGATTTAATTTTATATTTTTTATAATTTTAATTTTACTGTTTATAACCGACTCTTCGTTTTTATATATTGTCTATATGCAGTATTTTAGCAGCTCCAATTATTTTAAAAAGATCTTGGATCTTTGTTTTAAATTGAAATAGTAATTGTTTTACAATTTGAAACAAATAGTCGATATTTAAAGAATGAATTATACCACATAAGGTATAATACCAGTTATTCAATTTGACTATACCAAGAGTAGGGATTCCTATCAACTAACATATTTGAAAAAATAAAAATGAAATAAAATACAATATAATACAACTTATTTTTGCTCCAGTAGGTAGGTTTTCTTACTAGCATACTAAGTAATGTAATTAATTAAAGAATATTAACTAACGTGATAGTTGTGACTATAAAAAATAATTTTATTAATTTATAACCTGCTTAAACATCATTAATATTAAGAAAATAATCTAGTAATGAAAATTACTAATAAAATAAAGAGCACAATGTCTGTAGCCAAAATTATCAAGGTAATAATGTGATATAAAATCGAAGACTATCGCGGTTGTTTGACATTATAAATAGGATAGAAAACGAATTTAACGCGTGAAATTTGTATCACCCAACGTTTTGGTGACTGGTGACTGTACAGGGTAGACTGGTCAGTCTACCCTGTATATCAGCGCGGCTGCAACGTCACGGAAACGTCGGGTGCTACACATTTTACGCGGTAAATTCGTTTTCTAGCCTCTTTATAATAATGTGATAGTCATGAAAATAGATAATCGAATACTAAAACATATAAAAATTCAAGTAAATGGTTAAATCCAGCAATATACCCGTCGTCGGTAAAATTTGAAATTACGCTCTTTGGCAAAAGTTAACCCCTCAAATGTGAGGCGTCCCTTAAGGGATGCCTTGGCAAAATGTATACAAAATGTATATAAATTTATATAAATGTAAATATAAATGTAAATGTGCGCCGCTTTATAGTAATCCGCTCTATAGTAATGCTATAGCTCTATAGTAAACCCCGCTCTATGTAAATGTAAATGTAAATGTAAATATAAATTTATATACATTTTGCCGTAGGCAACCCGAGCTAATCGCCATTCATTTGAGGGGTTAAATATCAGGAATTTTAATTCATTTTACCATGTGATACTCTTAAAATTAATTCAGCATTATACAAATCTCTTAAGTCATATTATTATACTGGATTCTTGACTAAGCCTAAGACTGATAGGTTCTCTCCAAGACTTGTGATATGCGTTAGGACCTTATTATAATAACACAGGCTTTGGTAAAGGAAACTGTTGCGCACCTTGCTAAGCTGATGCCGATTAATAATAAATAAATACAAACGGAGCTGCCATGGAATTCACCGACCGGAGTCGGGCCCATCATAATACTATTTTTTTTTTGCACTTCTGGGGGGTGAGCAGTGGATTCCGGACTTACGAACCGGCTGTGGTAGGTTTAGGACAGCTGTCTTGCCACATGTGAGCGTTCACCTTACCACCCAATCACTCCCCCTTCGAAGCCATAGAATTTGAGATGCGCAAATCGCAGTTTTAGATATTTTTTCTAAGAAAGAGTTGATTATTTTTCTGGAAAGGCCAAGATCTTTAAAGAGGTGAAATAGAGATTTAGCTGGCAGGCCACGAGCGCCAACTTCCACCGCGTGAAGGTGAACAGTGAAGCCGTTCCGGGTTACGGCATTTGCAAGATCATGGTATTTATTTAATTTGTACTCGTGGTCTTTTGGGATATTTGATTCCCATGTAGGTCAAATTTATTTCTCGTATTGTGTTGATGGAAATCGCTATTCGCCGGTACCTCCGACAAGTTCCACATCGTAAGATTAGTGCGCGAGAAGGGCTCCGCGAAAAGACGGCGTGATCGAGCACGAAGTTAATTATTATATGCGAAAAGATATATCTCAGCTAGTTAGCTAGGGTTATCAGTTATACCTCGAATCAGATTAAAAATATAGGACATGGTCAGCATTTCTCTTCTGAGACAGAGAGAATTATAGCCAACGACGTATCGCCGAATTATCCTATAGAACAAATAGGCACTGGCCTATAAGCCCCCGCGACAAGGCATCATTACAATGTTTTCCATTGTGTCTATTAGATTTTTTTAAAAAATGAACTGAAAATGTTCACAAACTTTTTGATCCGATTAATAGTATAATTGTTATAAATTATTGACCGTTGGCCGCTGCCAGCCTGTGCGATCGTATTTTGTTTATATGCGAGTCTTTTATACGCGACATAAGGGTTGTTAGGATTGTATAATGGCCCACTTTGCCAGTGCGATCTTGTTTTGTTTATATACATGTCTATTCTACACCATAACGCCGTGAGAATGTTTGACAACCCAAAGGGGAGGTTCGAAATGTACGACGAGAGCCCCGAAATTTTGAAGGCCTAAGCCCTCTTGTCCACACACGTTTTTATCGCCGTGAAAATCCACGGTTAATTCGTCGTGTCTAGGCGCGGTCGTCAGCGGCGTATGAATCACTATTGAAGCTTGTCCACGGACACTTCGGAAAAACGGTACGGCGCAGCGTAGTAAGCATCGTATTTCCCCCTCGGCGAGCCGTGTTTATTTACGGCGAAATTTGTATAAGTTTTTAATAGTAATGTATGAGAGCTTGTCCATGGAATCGGCTTTTTCAAGGCGGACAATTATTGCGTCACTTTGAAGTTGTTATATGACAAAATGTATGTATCTAACGCGAGGGAGCTAATGGGCCCTGTTGGAGTTGGCCACAAAGACCCATTTGTTCAGCGTCGGTCACACTCACGGGTGTGAAATAGTCGGGGGAGTCTGGAAACTGTACTGTCTCCTATAGAGCGGGGGTAGTTGTTCACCTTGCGGCGACTGCTCTTGAAACGACCATCGGCTAACCAATTCTGGGTGAACAGCAGGGCAAATGATGCCGTGGTCCGCGATAGATTCGGTATACACCGTTTCACCGCTACGTAAGATAGAGGACCGCGCAAGCGACCTCGAACACGTGACCAGTCGGGAGACCGGAGAAATCTGGTTGCAATTGGTAGCAAAGGCGCGAGTGTCGGCCCGCCGGGTAACCTACCTAGCTACCTTGCGGTAAGGCGTTGGCCTCTTACGGGCATGTGGCGGAGCTTGACGGTGGATTGTTTGTCCTAAGTCTGCTGCGCTCACCTCACGGGACAGAGCGATCGAATTTCGTTAAATCTTCCTGAAGTGACGGGTTCGCCCGTTGTAGTCGACAGCTCTAGTTATACCTAACGCGTCGTACGGCAAAAAAACCGTGCAGTGGACCAGAGGTCACGTTTTTTCTACGGCGCGGCTAACGCGACGTACGTGGAAAAAAACGTGCGGTGGACAAGAACATGGGTTAATCCGGCTTTGCAACCATGCGTGTGATAAATGCAGTCGGATACGTGACGTCGGATTATGAGATCATCTAAAACGATGCGGTTTTTAACTTCAATGAATGGATTACAATAATGAAGAAGAAAAACGAGTGGTCAATGACTGACCTAGGACACTGCGTCTGAAAGTGGACACTTGAGGCTGCAAGGCACCTGTCGCCGCCCGCCGGTAGTTATTACCTACCGGCTATCGACGTGTTATTATAAATTAAAGACCAGGCGGACGCGCTATGCCCGAGAGATAAAAAACAGCAGAAAGACGCGAAATTACAAAGAATATACTCCCGCCGCGCGCGTCGCCGCATCGAGGGTGCAGTATTGCGTGAGGCGGACAGCGCGGTCGCTGCTGGAAAATAAGCTATTTACGTCTTTTAGTCAAGCTAAATAAAGAATTAGAATTGAAATCGCCAGTAACATAATTAGATATCGTTGATGTCATACAATTCTCTCTCGATAAGTTAGCGTTTTAGTTTGAAATTAAACTGGGGTATTTTCCCGTTTCTACATATAAATTTAATATTTTCGTATTATGGAGGTTTCGGTAATTTACGGATGTAATTATTATCGCATTTTGGACAGAATTTTATTAAAAATAATGACCATGGAAGAGAAGTTCACAATGTTTCTTATTATTTTTTTATTTTATTTTTTTATTTAATTTATTTAGGTAAGTAACAGCATGAACTAATAATTAGATACATAATTCTTGAAAAAAACATGTCCTTATGCCGATTATAACTTACGCCGTTCGAAATAATTTGAAAAATATTTTACAAACTAAATTGTGAAACAAAAAATACAATACATCCATAAATATTTAGTTAACCGCAAACATATAAATCATACTTATACAACATAAATTCAAAATGAATACATGGGAATACATTTATAAGTTATATTATATTTATACATACATATTACAAATCAATAATTACTGGCAGTTGTCGCTGCAGCTTCAAGGGCGGTACGTACTGCCGATTTGAAGCTATTTGTTTCTACTATAAATGTCAAGCCCTGTAAATTTATCATTATACGCCCTGTAAATTTATTATTATTATTTTGATTTTCAATTCTTTCCAAAAATTGGCCTATGTACCGGCAGCCGAAGCGAGAGTGGCTCCAGCTAGGGACGAGTTCATTTTTCCCGCTTTTCTTTCTTTCTTTGAATTCATGGCACTCGTACCGTTCTAATTCTATACTCGACAAACTTTTATCCGTGACACTACTTACTTAACGCATTTTGTGCCACATCTGGTAATTTTTGATATTTCTTGCCGCTTACTACGGTAGCTAGGCAAAATGTCTATCTGACCCCTGTTACGAATGCCATGGATACCAGTTTAACCGTTCGGAAGCCAGCGTTAACGTGCAAAAATGGCGCCGCATAATACTAATAATATATATTTTTAATGAATTAACTCTGGTTAAATTTAAATTGATCTTGTTATGTTCATATATTTGTATGGAGGCCGGCCGTAATGGCTAGACGCAGATCTTCGGCATTTTTGGCCTGGACTATCACTATATGAGTGGTTAAAATTTCTAGCACCCATCGCGCGGTCCAATTCGCTTATCGATGCGTCGTCCTCGGTTGCACTGTACGGTGCCGTACGAAATGTCAAAGAATCATGTCCATTGGACGGCAACAAGCAAGACCAAAAAAAAATACACTCGGACTGCATACGCCTTCGACCGTTATGGGCAACCGGTGAAGAAACGTTGTCGACGACGTCAAAATATTTATTTATACACATCGAACTCGCCCCACCATGTAAATGCGATAATTAATACAAAATGCATCCACCTTTATCTTCAGAAGTAACTACATACATGCAAACACGGTCATTATTTTTATACGCGCGAAATTAATAACTGCTGATAAAATGGAGAAGATGTATATATTATATATGCAAATAATTTCAGGCTTATCCAGCGAAAATAACTCAAATTGCGCTGGCTAAATGACAGGAAAAGAAGAGTAAGCAAAATTTATCTCCTTTTCAAACAATTTATTACCTTACCGTAATTGAATATATTTCGCAATGGCCATTTAAAATTTATAAAACTTCGGTTTCAGTTGAAATTTCAAATGAAATGAAATTTATTTTGTAGATAATAAACATATTATTCCTTTCTTAAAATCAGTTAAGTATTTATTTATCTTCAATTATTCGTTATTGCTAGACTATTTGCAATTATGGACAAGTTGAATATTTGCGCTATTTTCGAATATGAGGCTCTGTGCCGATTGTTATCCCTTGCCGCTTCTGACGACATAGCACAACATTTAATGCAAATGTGTATTGCCAAGAACTGCCACCTATGATGCGGAAGCTCGTCATTAAAACCAAGCCTGCTCAATCGTTCTTCGCCACTGCTTCTGCGCGACTGATCACAAGCTTACAGGCGCGCGCAGGACCACATAATTTGAATTTGGGTATTATAAACAGGGAAAAAAAACTATTTCAAATAAGCAGAGAAAGACGCCTTCGAAGCATTCATTGTTTTACACCAGATGCATTAACTAGCTCCTTTTGAAGTAGCAAGCCTGAAACATTTAGCTAAATGTTTTTATTTTTAAAAAATAGTCGGAAAGGGAATGGATAATTTCAGACCCACTTACAAAGTTTCTTGTAAAACGTTGCCACATATACCAAAAGAAAGATTATTTTAAGTGTAAAATTTTATTCTATATCAGCTAAGCTGAATTATGTAGCTGAAAAAATATTAGTGTTCAAATTGCAAAATATTTTTTTTAATAATTACACATTTTTTTAGTAAAATACCTCATTTACTTAGTTCTATTGAAACAATGAAGTTGTTTATGTTATTTATATACAAGTAATATAGATAAGTTATGTAGAAAGTATCACAAACTATAAATGGAATCACATAAATTCAATCAAACATTTCGTTTGACACTAAAAACGATATATTTTTGTTAATTTATTTAGACAAGTATTTTTTTGCATTTGGACAGTTTAGCACTCGGGAGAACAAAACAATTCTAACAATACGACACACTTCTAAATCGGTTCAAGCGTTTAGAAGCTATGCTGGTATAAAAAATGGAAAACATACATAGATAAATCCTGAACACATAACACTCCCTTTTTAGGAATGTACTCATTCAGACCTTTCATTTGACACTAAACACGATATATTTATGTTAATTTATTGACTTTTAGAGATTTGGACATTTAGATAACTATTTACTTGATAGTTTGACAGTTAAGGTGCCCTATGACACTCGGGCTGAAATAAAGGAACGGAAGACACCTACATATATGAACCCTTAACACATTACACTCCTTTTTTGTTGTGCAGTCGTGTAAAAATAACTGCTTAGCACAGAGTGAGTACTTTTATCTTATCCCGAAAGCTAAAGCGGTAAATACGTTTATGGATGAAAGAGAAACAGCCAGTAAGTAGATGATCAGTATTCGCTTGTTAGGTAAGATTTTGCGCCTAAGCCTATATATTCTTTTGTTTTAAGTTGGGGTTATTAACAAGTCTCTAGTTGTTACATCCTAAGTACAAATTTCATACAAAAATGCCCATTCGGCTTTCCTTTATGGAACGGCAAATTCATAGATAAGGACAAACATACAACCAATTAAATCAAATCATTAAAAAACTTGTCAAAACCCGACAGAAACAGATGGCTAAATGAACGTGGGTAGATGTGGTACCTACTCGTTCGTAATAAGAATCAGTTCCGCGAGAATTCGTCTAAGATTGCCTACGAAGAATGACATCATTGCTCGGCGTGTATCCGTAAGGTACATACCATCAAAATATCCATCGATCATAACTGACGGACATCCCGTTGACAATCATGCTTGCTCGAATACCTGACTTTCAAACCGATTACGACGATTAAAGCAATTTTAGTTTTAGGTCCAAAATTCTCCGATGTGATCTACTTTCATTTTCGCATTGCGGAGCCTAATCAGCCAATATTGGTAGTGGTCAAAGGTCAAACGTGGAGCGGTGTAAAAGAGCGCGTGCAATCCCATATCGTAATGAAGATAAATTAGTAGAAAGTGTATTCGGACTTCCCTCAGAAAGCGGTCGATGTTGATTGTAATTTTTTAGTCATTTCAATTGAGCGCTTCTCGACTAGCCTGCGGGGGTACGTGCATTATAGCGATTCTTCTATTTTAGCTATTTTCATTAAGACATTTAATATCATCGGATCGTTTGAAAACACGCTATTTTCTTGTAATTTCAGGTAATTAACAATAATAATAATAACAATTACAAATATATGTATATATATATATATATATACATATATATATATATATATATATATATATATATATATATATATATATATATATATATATATATATATATATATATATATATATATATATATATATATATATATATATATATATATATATATATATATATATATATAATATATATATATATATATATATATATATATATATATATATATATATATATATATATATATATATATATATATATATATATATATATATAAATATATATATATATATATATATATATATATATATATATATATATATATATATATATATATATATATATATATATATATATATATATATATATATATATATATATATATATATATATATATATATATATATATATATATATATATATATATATATATATATATATATATATATATATATATATATATATATATATATATATATATATATATATATATATATATATATATATATATATATATATATATATATATATATATATATATATATATATATATATATATATATATATATATATATATATATATATATATATATATATATATATATATATATATATATATATATATATATATATATATATATATATATATATATATATATATATATATATATGGCACACCATAAGCCTTTTCGAAAATAAAACTTGGAATATATGAGATCAATCAGTATTTATTGGTTAAGTCAGTCGTCGAACTTATCCGTAACTTATACCTAGGAGCTCAGGGAAAAATAATTTAAAATAATAACTAAAATATTTTTTTTCCTTAATCTCGAATAAACAATAAATTTTAAACATGGTAGGGTATTATGGCCTAGGGCCATATTGGCCTAAAATATCATATTGTTCACCAGTACAAACAATAAGTACAAAATAACACCAGTACAAAATAACAAGTTGCACGTTATTTTGCAGTGCAAACTTCACAGAAAAACTCACAGAAAGCAAGTTTCCAGTCCCGAGCATTCCTCATGAGCTCACAGCTTACAACCAAACAGTCCATAAAATAGAGAGAGTATATATCCTTCTAGCCGTGTTCGGCCATAGCGACTGCATTGTAGATTCTAGTGACTTCTTTAGTCTTCTCAGAGTCCATTGTTCGGAAGCAGTCAAGTGCGCAGGCTATATTATAGTGCACAGGTGGGCGCGCGACCACGGGTGCACTCTCTCTTCCCTCCCTCTTCTGACCCGATGTGAACAAGTTTGCTTGAATCCAACCTGAGTGGTGGCATTCATGTATAGCACCGGGAGCCGCCCGAGACTAACCGGGGAACGAACCACACCGCCTGATGCGTCGCAGTGGAACCTAACCGGATTCGTCCGCCGACCGAGGGAGCAAGCTCATCGAATTTATTTATGAAATTAAAATTTAGGTGAAATCAGTCCTTAGCTACTTGCCGGGAAAGTATTGGTGTGACACAACCGAATTTTTTAATTAGGTTTAGCTGTCGCTGACAACCGTTCGTTAAAATTGCCAGTGGCGACAACGGAAGCATCGTAATATAGTGCTGTTAAATTGGCAAAAATCGCCCCGTTTCGGGTGCTTTTTTGACGCAGACTCGCTGCCGATCTCTACTAATAGATAAGGGTGAGTTCCATGTTAACCGTCAGTATCACTTGAGATCAAATTAATACAAGCGTAATCATACTGGAATTAGCGCTGCAGCAGACATATTTTTGTGCAATTATGCAATGTGACTAAGGGAAAAAAATATGTTTAATGACTACATCGTCATGTCAATAGCCCATTAACGCATATTAACCCTAGATAGCTAACGTTTATGAAATTCTATGATACGTTAACCATTCGACTTGTTGACGATACACTAGTGTTTATGTCGCCTACTCTTACTTAAGGTTTCGGGTTCGATTCCCGTTTGGGTTACCATTTTTCCGTTTGCATAAAATTAACGGAATTGTATTTCAAATCCTGTCGATCGGATGCAATAACAAGACACACACTTACAAACAGGTTACACGCACACATATATATAAACACTTCACGGTTGGAAGAGATTGTCGTATGACAATAAACTCACCCATTCTGTAATTTCACGATATAAAGTATAAACTAAAAAAAACTAACAAAAATATATTTATTTAAATGTGTTTTATTATAAAAAATTGGTATAGTATAATCACGATCATTGTATTTCGTGATTATGGTATATACATTATCGAATATGGTATATACATTAAAGATAATTGCTACTAATATAAATACTTATTTACATTGTATGTTCTAAATCACAAACCTTAAATAGGGCATGTTTTTTGAGCTCAATTAGGAACTTATATTTACAATGAAAATCAGGAACTTTGTTTAGATAGTATGATTTTTTTGGTACGAAATATATAATTAAATTACAAAACCTACAAATGAACGTTGATTAACAAATTACTTAGGTTTTTTGGCCCAAGTACTTGCAAATTATAATTGTAATAGCAACGCATACGCTAACCATTCGTCAAACTCGTTCGTTTGTTAACATGTCCGGGTCATGTTAGGGCACGTCTCTCCAAAAATATGCGGCCTGGATGGCCTTATCGTTTGCCTCTTGTAAGTACTGGTGTGTGATCGAAATTGATAATTGCGCGCGGATCGATCGGAGGTGGTCTGCATTCAGAAGGTTCCACACTGGCATGTTGGGTTATCTGTGTAGCCCCAGCGTACGAGATTTGCTCGGCATCTTGTCACACCCACCCGCAGTCCATTCAAACTACGCCAGGTGGTATAATGGAGATAGGATTTCAGTTTTATCTCTTCCTTTACGTCCTCGCTAAGTATAGCCCTTCATTAAGTGACGTGGTTCGATGACTGACTGCCATGGAGCGGTTGTGTTCGGGTCATGAATGATTTTCGCGAAGCTCAAACTTTTGTCAAACTGACGAGTATGCAGTAGATGTCAAATACAAAATTACTTAACGGCAAAACGCGACCAGTCGCAGTCTAGCGATCACTAAGTTGGTGCGAAACCGCGACTGTGTAAGTAAAACAATTAGAAAGAGAGAGTATGATATTTATTATATGCTTGTCATTTTGACGAACGTTAGCTTTCTAGGGTTAAACTATATCTGAGTATCTTCCGAGGGGTGTCACAGTCTGATTTACAAATTAATGAAGCGCCTAATGGGCGGTCTTATCGCTTTCATCGCGTTTTAACTGCCTACATAATTGAATTCCCGGGTGTTGCGTTTTATGATGTACGAACAAAGTATCCCCAGTTACGGGTAATAGTATACATATTTTAAATTGGTAAATTTATGTCGTGCGTTAATGGCTGGCAATTGGGTTATCAGCGGTGCCGATTTATTGGCGTTGTTTATTTTAATTTGGGGGAGGGTTGTTTTTTGTTGTTCGATTGGTGCGATTGTTAGCGTCGATTTTATTGATTATATCGATCGTGGAGCAGGATCCAGGCACGTCCTCCGTCCCACAAATCCGTTCACACTTGTCACACACATTTATGGCATCTGGAAAGCTAATTATGTTATTTATTTTATAACTTTTTTATAAGTATGACTTTTTTATCCGCTCATATTTTAGTAATAATAAAATAATATTATATTTGTGATTTTGAATTTTACTTTGCTGTAATCTTTTTTCATTTTTAACTAGGTACTAAATAAAAATGCTCTTAGTCTTTTTGTTTAAAACATTCACAAATTAATGAATGTAACTATGTTTATAGAATATCTGCCCAAGCTTAAGTTTTGCTTAATTAGCGACATCGGACACTAAACATCATTTAATAATGGAGTTTAATTTCTTGCTGTAGATTATATAATTTAGTTTCATTATATTATATTAGATATTTTAATTGTACATTGTAGTATTATTGGTAATCACTTTCAGTATATAAAATAAATTAGCTTTTGCTACACTAGATCACACGACACTTCTTAGGAAGGTTGAGATTGTGTTATTAGAGCTCGTTTACTAAATTTTTCGAGAGACTGACTAGTAAATTGACAGTTTATGGGTAAAATAGAAGATAAAATTAGCAAGTCCAAATCATTTTCCTAAACACGATGCTGACAACTGTACAGTATGGTCCTACAGAAGTACCTACCCCCCGCACCGTGTAATAATAATGTGAATTGTAGAACCTTATACGGTGTAATGCGAACGAGCCTACAGAAAATCGCGAGGGCTTCGTGGTCGAATAGGACAAATGGAGCTGTCAACTACAGCGGTCGAACCCATCACCTCAGGAAGTTTTAACGATATTTGATCGTTATGTCTCCCGTGAGGTGAGCGTGACTTGGGACGAAAACAAACAACTGTCTAGTTACGCCACTCGCCCGTAAGAAGCCAACGCCTTACCGCGAGAAACCGGGTTTTCAGCTAGCGGGCTGTCACTCGCGCACTTGCTTCCAGTTACAGCCAGATTTTTTCGGCATTCCGACTGGTTTACGGGTTCGAGATCGCTTGCGCGGTCTTCTCCCTTATGAAGCGGTGATTCGGTGTCTACCGAATATATCGTGGACCATGGCGTCCTTTGCTCGGTATGTTCACCCAGTGTCTGGTAGCCGAATGGTCGTTTCTAGCCACAAGTTAAAGAAGCCACCCCCGCTCTATAGGAAAAAAGCCGTTTCCAGACGCTCCTGGTTATCAGTCGGAATGCACAGTCGATTGGCTGACGCCGCTCGGCGCGCAAACCGTCCAGGAGCGCCCGAAGTACGGTTCTCAGGTGAACTGGTCTGCAGGGTCAGAGTCCTGCCCAGGTTTGCACTTCTGCTTGGAGGCTGCCGGATGGGTGTTGACCCGTGAGTTCGGCCGAGCCTAACACGTGGGTTATAATAGCGCAACTGCACTGTGCCAATTAGCTCCCGGTCGAATAGGACTATACAAACATGTAAAAATTTTTATTAGAAAAGATATACATGTATATAAGGTAGACAGTAATTTTTATTCGTCGTTAGGGATAGGAATAGAATAATGCGGAAATCGAAACGTCGTAAATTGAGGTTGCATTCACCACATTCTCACGCGATTATTCAATTGTGATCGAGGTCCCGAACACTTCAGGTCCAAAAGTCAAAAGCATCTCTGATCGTTAACTCCTCTTCTCGTAATTATGATTGATCGTAAAGTAATTACACACGTGCCGCTAATTGCGCATTTTCGCTCTCTCTAGCGCTGATTGCGCCGCCGCAAGAAGATATGTAGCTAACGTAATATAACTGCAGCTGTCACAATAGCGCCGACGGATGGTGTGAATGGGACAAGGTGACACGTGCCTGTTTAGCACCCCCTTAAACTAGTGATGCTGTTGTTTATTCCATATTATCGTACGTAAGTCGGTCTTGATAAACTGGATTTGACCGGCGTTAATCAATGATCGGGGCGGTATAGTAACTGTATATCGTCTCAAGGTTTTATTAATTTAGAAGTGGTTTAGCCGCCGCTACAAAGGACTGCACTAACAAGCTTAAAGGTCGTGACACGATTGAATTACATTCTTGAGACAATTTCTTAACATATAACAATTAAATATAAAAAGTGGCAAGGTGCGTTGATGTTTATTTACAATTATAATTAATTTATTCGTCGGTAACACCTGTGAAGTCTGGATGTTTTAACGTATAAAATATTATGAAACATGAAATCAAAAATTGTATTTATAAGACATATTTGATTTCTTTTTAGCAGTAATTGATTTTAGGATTCTTCTTGTAATCTAGATAGATTATGAAGTTATAATCATCTACTAACGAGTCGCTAATGTTAATTGGGAGCGATTGATCAAAAGGTACTCAGCGCTCATGTTGGGAGTAGTTTTATTATGCACAACAAATTTATTAAGCATATATAGTAGATTAATGGAGCAATATTGTATGTGGACGGTGCGCAACGGCAAATGCTCGCCATGAGCGATAATGTCGCTCGTACACAGCGACATTGACTTAGATAAAACGTGTCTGCCTCATTGGATGCCATCCATGGGCGTCACCCCACAACACGCACACCTACAGACCACTCCACACGAGTCAATCAATTTACATCGCTGGTCTGGATGATGTAAACCAATATTTTATACTGTCATAAAATAAAATAAAATAAAGCCTCGTTATTGCGCTTTTAACAACCTCGTATAATGGCGACATCCCTGCTATAATACCGTGAAAATATGCTATAATACCTGCTATAATCCCTGCTGTAATACTGCTATAATACTCAGGGCTACTGGGGTAAAGCTTGGGTGATCCGTCATTTCAGAAATCCGAATTTTTGATACATAAAACTGTTCGAGGGCGATGTAAATATGTCATGTATGTCAAGTTTGTGAAAACTGATGCAATAGATTTTGTATAAATTGATGGGACATAAGTGTCCCTGTGGTCCATAAAGATTCAAAGCTACAACCTTTTCCAAAATTTTATTATTTTATTTATCAATCCAATAATCATGCGTATTATAAAACCTACTAAAAAAATCGAATTGAAAAAGTCGCCTTAAATATCCTATTTATTTATTTAAAATCCCCAGAGTTCTTTGGTCATTCGCGATATTTAAAAAAAATGAGGTATATGTATATATATATATATATATATATATATATATATATATATATATATATATATATATATATATATATATATATATATATATATATATATATATATATATATATATATATATATATATATATATATATATATATATATATATATATATACAGAACACATCAAAGCTGTTAAAAACGTTCAGCGAGAAAAATCGGCGATCTGCGAACATATATTGGATAGCGGAAGTAACCACTGGATGCAGTTTCAAAATCCCATTGTTCTATCCAAGGAACAATTCTACTTTCCTCGCATGATCCGGGAAGCCATTGAAATAAGAAGAACTCCGAACTTCAATAGAGATGACGGCTACAAACTCTCTTCTACGTGGAACCCTCTTCTTAAAATGTTCCCGCCGCCGAACGCCGAACGCAAAGACGTAAAACAGGATACAGTGAGTGTTGTGTGCAAGACGGATTTTAAAAATTCCCGCGCTCCGAGCCCGGCCCCCCACCACCGTTATAACCTACGCAGTGGCGGCAGCGGTTTGCGGCCTACCCGCAAAACAACGGACTGACAGCTCTTCAGTTTACCCTAGACAACGGCGGCTGCAACGTCACCGAAACGTCGGGTCCTACAAATTTCACGCGGTAAATTCGTTTTCTATCCTATTTATAATATATATATATATATATATATATATATATATATATATATATATATATATATATATATATATATATATATATATATATATATATATATATATATATATATATATATATATATATATATATATATATATATATATATATATATATATATATATATATATATATATATATATATATATATATATATGCTGATATAGAGTTTGATGTCTCAATAACATTGAAAAATTGTATGTAGTATATAAATTATTCGTATTTGACAATTTATGAATGATTTTTGAAATTATGGGACGCATATGTCCCATGGTATCTGAAGGGGGTATTCTGGTCTCGAAAGTTGTTTTTTTTAATGTTTTTTTCCTTTACATATTTTTAAAGATTAGACCTTTAAAAATACGTCCTTAAAGGAATTTTCGAAATTCGAGTTATTTTCGGAGTTACAGCGACTTTTGTGACGTGGCAACTAAACCGATCGGGCCCTAACGAATCGATCAATATAATATATGTAATCCCCGACTACCCGAGTATGAAACTAGAGCAGCAGGCTTAGCTGAAAGAACTTCAGAAAATGTTAATTTTAAAATAGAACCTAAATGAGTATTAAATACCATTATCTGAGTTACGCTTCCGAAAGTTGGTCTCAAACTTTAAATGCTTTTTTCTCGAAACTACTTTTTTCGACCTACTCGACATGATTTCTCAAGTTCTACCTAAACGATTTATTTGCAATTTGGTGAAAATCATCTTTGCTTATTCCTCGGTATCCGGAAGCAAGGATTTCGGTTTTCTTTTTTTTTACTATTTAAAAAAATGGAAGTGTCAAAAAAACAGGGGTTTTTTTCGAATCATCGCTAATTTGCGAAAAAATGTTTTGTTTTTATCCTACTCGAAAAAACGTCTAAAATTTAGACCTCTAGACCAGACTCTTAAAGGGCTAAGCGTTTGGGCGCTATCAAAAAAGAATACACACAGACAAAACTTCCATCTGCAAATGGTTTTAATCGTCTCAGGGGAGCTCAAACCAGATATTTCTATCTTCATCTCGAAAAAAACATTAAGCACGTGCACAACTTATCCTCCTCGTTGGCTGGTGGGCCGGGAAAGTAAATAAAAGGCAGAAGTGTAAGATGCTTCAAAAACTAATGCTATTGCTTTTACATACCTAATTTGAAAATCAATTTCAACCAAACGCACAATCTAATTAATTAACAGATCTGCGTTGTCGTATAAATCTTGTAGATGTAGATTTGCAGAGAACATTGATTTATTTTCATTAGGACTTAATCTAGCAGACGTAAGTTTTGACACCTGGCATAAAAGATATACAAATGAGAGTGCATTGAAATAACAAGCAAACGCATTTATCTCTTCTGCTTTGGTACCACCGTTCCGCCAGCGAGATTAATGCGCTTACCAGACAGAGGACATAACGTGATATATGAAGGCGTGGAGTAGGATATATAACAATATAACGTATTTAATTCAAGCTGGTGAAGTTATCCTAAAGATTTCTATCAGGTCTTTACCTATGTATTTTGCGTTTTTCCAAACAGGTCAATTTAAACTTGCAAACTTGCGGCTTGAGTTGTATTTTCAAAATCGAATAATTTGAATTTAAAGAAAAAGACAGATTGTCGTAGGTATGTGCAATCGATTATTTTGAATATGAGAACATGTGTTTTTATTATAGTTCCAGTTAAAGCAAATGTGCACTGTCAAGAACTGCAGGGAATGGCCAAAAAGCTTGTAATTATGCAAACGAGCCTTGTCTATTGCCTTGCGACACTGCTTCTTTATGTTAACGCACGCACTGAGAAAAATATTGGATTTCTTTATACTATGTTGTTTTATTATACAATACAATACAATACAATACAAAACAATACATGTTATTACGGTTTTATAGAGAATAATGATGTTTCAATCGTAAGCTTGCTAAATTGCAAGGCATTTTGTTGAAACTCCATTACTTGATTATATATTTCACCCGTACTGGTTTTATAATACGAAAAAAACGGTGTAATGTAGCTTCAACATGATTTTTGTAACTGACTATAACCTTACGTATGTTGTCACGGTAAAAGCAAGATCCCGTTGTGCGCCGTAATGAATGTGCGGTGTAGTTAGTATGCCTGTGGCATGGTAACAATACCGTTACGCGTCATGTCGACATACGTACGATCCACAGTACATGTTATATACGTAATCCCTTTTGAATTATGCGTATTTTCGTGTATTATAACGTTATATTTTTCTTAGTGCGGCCACACATCTGAAAATTGCTGAAGTTGCGATTGGATTCTTTATCATACATCCAACCTTGCCCCAAGAGACTTCTACTTCTTTCGGATTTTTGATAACTTTGTACATGTCATAAAATTAATTCCAATGAGGCAGTGAAAAACCCCAGAGGCACTTAGTAGCGTTAATTAAAATGTCATAGCTAAACAGATATATTTTTCTAAAAAACAAAATGTTCTGAAATTTTCGTTTATAGAATAGCAACTCTAGAGGTAAGGATATTTTGGATATGCGTCTTGAGCCTTGCTGATTTCTTTACCATTATCATCAATATTCTTTAAATCACTGATTAGAACGCTATCATCCTCTTCGATGGTACCTACTGTAATTTTAATTTTATAGGTCCGTCTATGTTGCATCCTATTGATTTATGCAAACGTTGCTAATGAAGCGATCTCCGGTCGTTAACTGGTCAGATCGGAGTTGTCCATTAGCAGATGCTTTAACGATTCTCGGATATATTTTTTTCCTCCGTCGATTGCGCTTGCGCTCGCGCAATGCCAAATGGCCAATGTGTTGCAACCAAAAACGTTGCATATTTTAATTATTATTATTTTGCAGAGTGTCCGAATAAAGAGAAAAAGATATTAAGACCAATGGGGAATAACAAGTAAAGTCCATTTTTTTTCGATTTCGAAACTTTGATGGCAACTCATAGTATGAAATACATTGAATCTTCTATATGTATATAGATACAAATGTTATAAATTGGCCAAATATGCTAATCCTCCTTAACCCTTCGAGTAGCGGCATAATTTCATGGCAGACCGCGGCAATTTATTGGTATTTCTTGCAATATCGCCGTACTCGACAAAAAGTCCTATAACTATGGAACTACTATTGCAATCATTAAAATAATAACTGTGCAATGATTCCATTGAAATTTCGTGAATAGAATATTGAAATCTCATTTTGTAAAACAATTAGATAATTATGAATATATGTGAGAAATTCGAAAAAGTGAAAAAAACTCGGCATTTCTAGCTTGTACTTGTCTTACGGAGAAATACGGAACTCTATTTAGAAATTGTAAATACTATCGTGATCTTTATTAGATTCTCTATCAAAGATAATATATCGTTTTGCTTATTTACATACAAAAATATTTAGATATTAACTCATAAAAACCAATAAAAAAAATATTTCTCGAAAAAAAAAGGATGTTTGTCAATAGAATTTTACCAGAAATATCCGCGAAATGACGCGCGAAATTATTCTAGCGGCTAATAAGATATTTGGTATGGATTTTAGGATGCGTTCGATTAAGAAAATAATATTACTGTGCGCTCCCAGAGCAAGCCGCCAATATTGGTTGATACGTAGGTAGTCAACGGTGTTCTGATGTTCAACCAAATTTGGTCGTTACGTAGCCGAAGGGCGCACGATAAAAGATTTGCTGCACGCAAAAATAACACAGTTAAGTGCGTCGATTTAGGGAAGAAACTACGGGTTTTGGGGAAAAATCAAAGTGAAATTGTTGCTGTGTATCGCATAAAGCATAAAAGCATCTATCCTGGACTAGTGAATAATAATAGCGAATATAATTAAAAAACTCAAATCTAGTTCGTATATTTATCTTGACGTCGAGATTCATGACCAGATGAATACACATTCTTTCAATATAGGGAAAAACTTTTTATTTTTGCGTTTAATACACAGTTAGTTCAGTAAATAGGTCTACAATTTTTGAGGGTGGAATAAAATTTACTCGGCTGTTGCGTTTTATATTTAAAATTCGTTCATCTCGAAATAATTATTTCGTTCATGGAATTGTTCTTGAATTGTGGTTTTGATTTGGAGATATCAACGCACGGATACGCTCGAAGAGAAGACTCACGATTAGGGGTGTGAACCGAATAAAACACATCGTTAATTAAAGCACGGTATTTACCAACGCCGGATTGCTAATCGTGCATCGATGCATTTCGCAACGATTCGATTGTTTCGCCACTTCAAATGATCCATTTTAGATTGTTTTGTTGACGATCTTGCGCAAATCATTTAGAGTCTGACCTTTTTCCGCCGACGGCTGTTACACTTCGCTCGCCGATAAAGCAATTTACAATAATGGATGAGTCCGAATCTATAATAAAGTCACTATTTAATCAAACGTCGGATCTTTTCCTAAGTTTTATTAATCATGTTATCTGTCATGTGGGGCAACCCTGATGCGAATGCGCAGCGAGTTCGAAACGACTTTGTGACCTGGGCGATGGCATTAATTGTAAATTATGACCACGTTTGCACTACCACAGTAAATAAGTGGCAATTCTCGGGTAAAGTCAAGTCAGTTGCGGGTCAGAATACCATATATTAGAAATGGATATCGATTTACATGTTGGGATTGCTACCGCTGTGCTGGCGCCTTGCATATAATTGACTAATTAATAATTTTACTGCGCGATTAATGGCTGAATTTATTTCAAACTTGAGACAGAGAATTTCATTATAGAATAATAGTCTAGTCCAGTTTTAATAAATCGCTATTTTAGAAGCTTTTCTTCTAACTTTTGGGTAAGAGGTCGTTTCCCCTTATTTCGACCTTGATTAAACCAAAAATGCTGATTGCTTAAGCGAAATTCTGAAAGGAAGTGAAATATCCAAAATGGCGTCTACTATGGCGCCGAAACCCGAAAACGGTGTTGAAAAGCCACCCTTTGACGAAAAAAATACTAGGTGTATGCTTTTGAGCACGAAAAATTCAAAAACACTGTAAGAAAACATACACATTGGCCTTCTTGCTCTTAGGGTGACTCTACAACTAGTGAATGTTGGCAGTTAGCTCTGCATACTTGTTTTTGGCCTTCGCCAGGCAAAACCATTCGGCGAGACTCGTAATCCCGGTCCATTCTCGAGTGTTCCGCAACCAATATTTCCGTTTACGGCCTGGTCTCCTCTTCCCTGCAATTTTTCCCATCATAATGAGTTGCAGGAGTTTGTACCTATCGTGCCTAAGCACATGGCCAAGGTATACAGCTTTGCGCTGTTTGATTGTCTACCATAGATTGCGTTTTTGGCCGATACGCCGTATAACTCCCTTATTAGTGACTTTCTGAGTCCAAGATAACAACATCATGCGTCTACATATATCTCGAATGCTTCTATACGTTTCCTGAGATCTTCCTTTAATAGTCCAGGCCTCACATCCGTATAGAAGTATGTACCAGATGTAGCACTGGAGAAGACGTATTCGAAATGGGATTTTAAGACTTCGATTGCAAAGCGCAAAAACATACAATTAGATATTTTGCACGCGTTCCTTTGTTCATATATTACAGCGCCGATTTCAGGTTTCGCCGCCATATTGGGAGCCATCTTGGATATTTCACTTCCGGTCAGAAATTCGCTTTTCTAACCGCCATTTTCGGTTTCAGCAGAATCGAAGTGGGAGAAATATATATAGGCCTTTTGCTCAACAATACTATGAAATGCTTTTAGAAGTAAAACGGAGAGCTTTTCGATATTTGGACTGGACACTAGTTAGCACTAGTCTAAATGACGATGCGCAAATATAATTACAGCGTGCCTCTGACAAATCGTCCCTATTAATAACTAAAAAGTAATTTCGGTGCGTACGTACTCGTGTGATTTCAATCATTTTGTGATGGCTTTATTACGCCTAATCTAAGAAAGTATAATAAATGAGCCCATCATCCGCATGCGTACATCTCAAACAGTCATTATTTAGTTTTTTTGGTTATAGTTCGTGAATGGTGCGTGGAAGAGAATTTAGTTTAGTAAATGTGGATTCATTACGAAAGGTAAGTGGAAACATTATGGCTCTGAGACGGTGCCTCGCTTTTGTAATTACGGAGTTACCCTTTGTTAATAGTATGAAAGACTGGTGATTAGAGACATATAATACAAAATGCAGAAGGCTTTGCGGGTGAGACTTTCACTCCTTTTAAGAATAACAGCAGGTGTGTAATTCTGCAGTATTTTGTTTACCCGGAAAATCTATTAAGTGGTTAATAATAACGGTTAATATTCATGTTAACGACGAAACTCCTCAAGCGATGGACAATCGATAACTCACTATTCCCGTCCTCTTAGACTTCAGCAGCGCGTTTAATTCAGCCGATTATGACATCCTTCTTGCTCGACTAGAAACATATAATATTATCAATATTGTAATGGACTGATTTAGGTCATTTCTAAATAATTGAAATCAGTGCATGTAAATGAAGATCTATTAAATATCCTTAAGACATTCCTATAATTAAAATCACTTTATTTAATTAAAGAATTTGAGATTCGTTGCAGACTGAACAAAGAAACAATGATTATGATACAGCAGTTTTAAATTTTAATATCACTTAATTGTTGATCGTTTTATTGGTCACATTTTTAATTATTTTATTGATATTCTGTTTAAAGTTTAATGAATATGGATTTTGTTACCTAATGTACTTTGCTTTTTAAGCCATCTCATTTTGGTTATTTTTATCTACTGTGTTTTTTTATATTATTACTTATTGACAAATGCACTAATCATTCTCTTGACTACTGACTATATTTACGGTAGATTAAATTTTATTCTGGATTACTAAAAACTATTATATATTTTCCCTTTGATTTTTATTTTTATTACTTAGATAATATTTAATACCCACTCAATTTCACTTTCTGTAATTTTTAAATCATTGATAAATATTACGTAACTAAGTTACTCTGATTTCATGCTTTTATTATACGTTGCACCGCAATGAATAATTGTAAACGTCCAGGTTACTAGACCACAATTAAAATAAAATAAAATTGAATTGAATTAACAGTATTTAATTTTTAGAACGTTTAAAAAATTGAAAGCGTGAGAACTCCTCTGTTAGTGATGATTTTTCATTGCAGTGACAGCTGCCATATAACAGAGACGGAACAACATCGACACGTCCGTCGTTCGGTGTCAGAGTTTCTATTCAACTAACGCAGATAGGTGGCCCATTGGAAACTCTCAGATAATTGTAACTATTCAATCATTGACGCGTTCAATTGCGAACGCTAGGGCTATCGCCTATAACTGAGGATAATTAATTATGATTTATAGATGGGCCAAAGTAAGTTAAGACTTGAATAAATAACCAATTCATTTATAAAGATGTCATTTCGAAATGATTATAATGCATCCTTATGTATGTAATTTTAATGTAACGTCCGTAGCCGCGTTGAAACACTGGTTCTCAGCCGGAAGTTCCCATCACCAAAGTTAAGCGGCATCGTGCGTGGTCAGAATGATGATGAACCTGAACACATTGCACTCTTTTTGTTGGGCAGTCGTGTAAAAACCTTAATCATCAATTACTATTGCTTAATATCAAATTAATTTGTTAATTGAGAACATTGATTGAGAACATTAATTAATTGAGAACATTTTATGGATTATCATTATAAAAAAACTTGATAAAAACAATAAAAAGAAGAATGTTATTATCAACATACGTTAAAAAATATATTAGGTAAAATTATCATTAAAATGAGAATAACTTTTCACGTTGGGCCTAATATTACGGTCAGGCACAGTGCCAACAGTTCATATTTATATTGAATTAATATAGAGATTAGGCACAAAAGAAGATAATAATCGAATGTAAGCTTCTGATAAAGCCATAAATCGCAGCCCTCGCGATCGTCAGCCGCTGTAGTGACGCCCCCAGTCATGCGGCATTGTCGTACGACGCGATTGTCCGCGTTCGCGCACTTCCTAGTGTTGCGTTCGCACAGTCGCTTCTCTCCTCGATCAAATCGGCATTATCTCATTCAAATTACGATTTAATGACTCGTACGCGCTAACGCCCGCCGGCGATATTCGCCGGATCTAATTCGGTCCGCGCGGTCCGCATCACGACTGATTGCGCGTCTCTCCGCGTGCGATTTGTGTGTTTGTGCGGACTGGCGCGCCATTACCGGCTTATTAAATAGCGGAGTATTAATCATACGGAGCCGGAATTGTAATTCTTAAAACTGAGTAATTTTTACTTTCCCGGCCCACCAACCGACCAGGAGGGAAAGTATTGTGAACGCGCCTTTTTTCGGGCTGTTCATTCCAGATTGAAGTCTGCCTATCTGTGTGACTGTGTCTCAGTGTGTGTTTATATTCCTTCACGATAGTGCTCAAACGATTAATCCGGTTGAGTTGAAATGTTGGTATGCAGGCATCGTTTGATCATGGCAAGAATTGAAAAGTTTGTGGTTGAAATCGGTTTACCAGGAGGAGCACTACTCATATATTAAACTCGAAATATTAGACTTAAAGACTTCAAATTCGCTACACAGCTGCGTTGTTAGACCGAAATCACATTGTTAAATTTTGGATGAAATATCTCATATACAACCTGTACTAATAATATTTAAATTCCGCCATACATTTTAATTAAATACTAACACCGAGCCATCCAAGAGAGGACACTCATCTATTTTATAAATGAAAATGAAATCAGTCATCGAATCGTTATAGAAATAATCAATCGGGAAAGTCTTGTGGTGACATAACCGTTTTTGTTTCAAGACGCAAGCTGCCATGTAAGTGCTGAGCATTTAATATTTATCATGTTGTTTTAAAATGGCTTAAAAATAATGTGTTTAGTGGCACAAATTCAGTTGAAGTTTTACGTCAGGTCTTGCGGTAATTTCCTCTTAAGGCTTGAATTGCTTGACATTCTGCTGTAGAAGGGCTGAAAGATTATTTGCTAGCATTTCAGCATGTTCTTTTTTAGCTCCTCGTTGACAGTTAGGACATTATGGTCACGATATATTATGTCATTGGTGACGTGCCGTGGTTTATCCACAATCACTCTCAGAATATTCGGTTTAAAAATATTCATAAGATCTTTTTGTTAGTATTCAAAATCAAATCAAAATCTAAATGTTCTTTATTCATATAGACACAATTAAATATTATTTTTAATTTATGTTCTTATGATGCGTCCAAGCCTTACTCCTAAGCCGTTTTGTCATTTACATAATCAGATATTGTATGGTATGCTTTTTTATACAATTTTGCTTTGATGGTAGCTTTAAACTTATTTACAGATAGTTCTCTAATAGTATGAGGAAGTTTGTTATAGAAGCGTATACATTGTCCCAAAAAAGAATTGATTATTTTGTGGAGACGAGTAGCACGTACAACAGGGTTATGCTTATGTCTAGAATTAACATTATGAGTGTCGCTTTTTTTTTAAACTTCTCAATATTCGTGTGGACATACAACAGATTTTCGTATATATATATATATATATATATATATATATATATATATATATATATATATATATATATATATATATATATATATATATATATATATATATATATATATATATATATATATATATATATATATATATATATATATATATATATATATATATATATATATATATATATATATATATATATATATATATATATATATATATATATATATATATATATATTGTGATGCAACAGTAAGAATATTTATCTCTTTGAATTCTTCTCTAAGTGAAACCCGAGGACCAAGTTTATATATAGCTCTTACAGCACGTTTCTGTAGTATAAAGATGTTATTGATGTCCGCACAGCTTCCCCAGAGAAGAATCCCATAGGACATAATGCTATGAAAGTAACTAACGTATACTATTCTTGCTGTATCTACATCAGTCAGCCGCCTTATTGTTTTATTGGCGGCAGTACCCCATTGCTGAAGTCTATACGCCCGGACAGGAGTTTGAACGGATATGTATAGTAACAGTTTATTTTCTGTTGTTATTTTCGGCCAATCAGATAGTATAGCTTAGAAAACTGAACTGCCTCCTTTTTGTAAAAATACACTTTCTTCACTTTAGTCTTCCGCCTAAGTAGAGTTAGGTATTTGGCTTCCTTGCGGTATTACCTTGCTATATAGGAAAACTATCGGGCAAATCTCACGTTGTGTAGTAATAGTGGCATGGGTATATTTTGTTTCATTAGCCTTGATTTGTCACTTTCAAATCTAGGCTGTCTTAAAGGAGTTTAGATCCAGCTTTGTGGGATTTTTTAGAGACGCTATTATAGGTGTATTATCAGAAAAAAGTGCCGTTACAGAGGCTGCAATGCTCTGCAAATCGGTAGTGTGTAGCATGTAGGATAATGAGTCAAGTATACTGCATTGGGGAACGCGGGAGGATTTTATATGAGAATTAGTTGCGACTTCTTATTGTACCACAAAGAAGTGTCTGTTTTGCAGATAAGACCTTATAATCATTTAAAAATTTAAAGGGAGTGTCTGTTTTATTTTGTGCAGTAGCACAATGGCGACTGCTCTTAAAACGACCATCGGCTACCCGATCCTGGGTCAACAGCCGGGTAAAGGATGCCGTGGTCCGCGATAGATTCAGTATACACCGTTTCACCGCTTCGCAAGGGAGAGGACCGCTCAAGCGATTTTGAACTCGCAACCAATCGAGAGACTTTGTCGAGGTTTGGCATGACGGCTTACTAGCCGACATACCAAACCTCATATGCCAAACCATATCAAATACTTGGGAAATGTCTAGAAAAGCTCTATAACAATATCTTTTTAATTCTAGATTGTTGCGTATTTTATTTGTTGGTCTGTGGACATGCTCTATCTTGGCATGTTTTCACTAAAACGACATTGATGGTTAGTAATTAGGTTTTTATCTTCAATAATCGGCCGATGATTGAACTGAAATTAAAGCGATTATTTATTGCACAAATCTGGCTTTAAAGTGACTTACACTTAAAAGGATTTATTTTAACAAAAACAGTCCAATGACATCATTACCCTCTGAGAGTACAGCAGAATTGATTACGTACGAAATGATTTACGTCACTATACTATCTAATAGAATGCATCCGCGTCCCGGGCGTGTATTTAGAAATGTTATTATAATTTAGTAACGAACGAGTCGCAATAAATCAAGACGGTTTAGCAGTCGCGGCGCGGTCACGACCGACACTGTGAGAAAACATCGATTGCGCATTATCGATCGTTTCGCGTCCCTATCGCTCTATAGGGTAGTTAAAGGGTGGGATTTAGAACGATATAAATTTAACCGTGTACATAGGTACGATGGATTTGACGTTAAATTATCGGAGAAACGGTACGGTAATTGCCTGTAAAGAATGAGCTTTTGCGGTACTGCGGCATTTCAAAAGGTACGGCTTAGACATTAGCGGGGCAGGAGACGTCATTATGTGTTTTTCGTATTTGTGGTTAGCGGTGCGAGATTCTGAGACCTTTTAAGAATCGAGACTACAGTTATAGTGCAAGAGCCAGCGACAAAAAGAGCAAGAGCTTTAGACAAGCTGATACTTTCAGATCAGACAGTATTTTGGTTATAGAATGCCAGGGTACAGTCAGAAGACTAGATTCCGAGACACCTGGCGATGGCGTACTAGGAAAGGTGTAATTTTAATTATTACACACAAAATGTTTTGAAAAAGCTGATAATTTATCAGTAGACAGTGTATGCAATAAAAAACTCGAAATATATGGCCAGACTGCTACGTACCATTATGTTACGCCATTGCGACCATTATATATTAATAATGTATTTATAATAATATATATATATATATATATATAGATATATATATATATATATATATATATATATATATATATATATATATATATATATATATATATATATATATATATATATATATATATATATATATATATATATATATATATATATATATATATATATATATATATATATATATATATATAGTAATATATTAATATGATTACTGTATTTATATTAATGATATATTTTAATTAATTATATACTAATATTATTAGTATATTTATATTTATTAATAGCTCTATAAATAAACAATTATGATGGAATAAATAGGATATACCCACCTTACAACCTATGAAGTGATAGGGCGCAATAAGCCCGACAGGCCATATATGATGTTACTGCTCTCTACGGCGTCTGGTAAGAAATTATGTAGGGGGTTCAAAGCGCGCCGCGAGATAGAAAGATACTAGGAAGGGCAGCATCGGAAATTGCTCTGGCATCCCGGAGGGTTAAATAAAATTTTTCGACTTGTGCCTGTCAGATTAGGTGCACCCATACGAGTAGAAAATCATTCCATCGGCCTGCAGGCAATCATTTCTCTGCTACATGGCTTTCCGTTGCGGCCTTGTTCCTTCTCTCCGGCATGCGCTATTGCACAAAGCCGAATCAATTAAGCCCGCGAATAATATCGGAGAGGCCATTTTGTTTAGCGTCTGGCGTCGTCTTCTAAACTGGAGCGAAGCACAGCATCGTGGGATTTCAAAAGTCCATGGGCGTGCTGGGTCGTGTTCGCTCTTGTTCAATTTGAATGCTCGACGGCCGCCGCGCGTTTTGGTTCGATATAATTTTAAAACGGGCGATCGCGCACGCCTCGCCCAATAATAATAACGCCGGGGATCGACCGAACATTACTTTCTAAGCGCTCGGAAACATCGCAGAACCTCTCTCTCCTTGCTTCGCCTTTGCTAATCGAGTCGTACTTTAAACAATGACTCCTATTTGCATAACATCGCGGGCTGGGCGTTGCGCGGTGCATTTCTGAGATGTAGGAAGTGCAACGTTTGTCCGCGGGGGAGATTTGATTTATCTGGTGTGGCGATGACGACAACAGAAATGATCATTCTGAGAAATCTTTCGAATGTTTCAACAAAAACAGAAACAGTAGCGAATCACCAAAATTTCGTATTATTTACACTTGCAAATGTTCATACGGTTACTGGCCACATATCCATTTCACCCGGTTTAAGAAGGAGCTTGAGATATGAGACAACATCTAGTGAGTTGTCGAGCGGGTTGTTGTCTAGACAGAAACTCAACCCCTAGAGCTGGTATAAATATTTCGAGAGGAATCAGACACATTGTGGATAGAAGCTAAGACCAATCATTCCAATCCGGTTTCCGGATCCTTGAGGCAATGAGAAACTCGAAGAATTAGGACTTCGCCGGGGCAGGGGGGGGGGAGGGACAAATTAGACCCTTCGAAGTCGGCGGCCTTGATCGTAGCACAGATAACGACTGACTACTGGTCAGTTAATGGAACCTCTGTGGTATCTCTCATTATGCTATATGGAGGAATACTAATTTTAAGATCGTCAGAAATGCTAGAACAGCTTAACGCGAATAACCTATACCGAGTTCAAAAAAGTTTCGTTTTCAAAAACCTTGGTATCATGCAAATATTTGCAAATTAGATTATCCTAATAAGGTAGATTTGTAATACTTTCTAGCGAATCGACGGAATGTACAAAAACAGTGATGTTTTTAAGGTAGTTCTTGGATATCATGAAATTATGGTCTTTAAAGGACAGATAATAATTTTCTATGCTGCGGGTGAACCTGACATCTCAGGATATTACAAGGGGTTTGTCATCGTAAATATTTTGGGACGTGACATCTACATATATATTTATGCCAACGTCTATCAGGGGCCTTTCTCAAAAAGCGAGGGTACTGGGGAACAAGTGGTGCTTCCAGCTTACCAGTTTTGGAAGGGTTACTTCTGCTTTTGTAAGCAATTTCAGCCCATAGCGCCCTTTGCGTGCAGTAGCCACCGGGATCAGGTCGCCAAGGCGCCATTTTAAAAGTAGATGACATGAGTTCAGTATGTACTTAGAAAAATACGTTTTAGAAACTGTCTTAGAAACTTAGCACACTGTCTTGGAAAAATAAGTTTTTCGCACCCCCCTCCCCCGGTAATCCGCATTTGTTTCGCGGCCCAATCTGCATGGCTCCATTAAGCCCCATCTCTGATGGACAACATCTCATGTGGTTGACTTCTCCCAATACTCAATTTTCCTTTCAGCAATTAATATTTTCCTGAGTTGCAGTTGTCCACGCTCGTTGCTGTTTCGCCACTGACACTCACGTCCTCGCTCAAACGAGCTGCCACTGTTATCAGGATGTCGAATAAGCGGACGTCACGGTCATTCCCAATTAGCGATCTCGCGTGCAATCTAGATCGAATTTTGTGTACCAATTATGTCGAAAACAAGACGACGACGCGATCGAGTGGCATCTGTCACAATACACATAGTAACTGACCCAATTATCAACACATTTGATACCGATAGATTTAGAGATGTTAATTTATCGAATTTAGGGCTTGCAATTGTATATTTATATAAATTATTACGCATATATTAATAGTACACATTGATTTTTATTTATATTATTTCATATTTGTAGCACTCCTCTTTAATTGTATTTATATATATTATTAAATTATAAATATGTTTATACCATATAGTATTTATTATTGATTGAAATCGTATTTACGTATATGTGTATTTGCCATATTATATTACCTACAATGAATTATTCTTACAAATTTAGTATTTTGATTTGTATTATAGTGTTATTTATCAATTATTATATATTAATCAATCTCAATTAAGTACATTCTATTATTTTAAAAATAAAATGTTTTTTACGTTAATTAGGCTAATTGTTACATAAGTTGTATTACTTATTTTAATTATTTACTCTGACCCGCCTAGATACGGGACGGTTTAGTCCTACTTAGGTGGGCAATGAGCATTAGCTGCATTTCGGTGTTCAATTTTTCCGAGTTACTTATAACATTGATAACAATGGGGCTAAATGTACAAAAATTAAATGAATAAAGTATTAAATCTTTTAAAAAATTGTGGTTCGATCATTGCAAAGTGGTTCATCATATGAGCACATACGCATCATTGAGATGCTTGCATCTATCGACTTGTCAACTCATCGCGACGCGTGTTTCAGTGATGTGTTCTTGCAATCGAGTGTTCTTCGACGAATCTGTGACAGAAGAATTAGATAATTCATCTGTAACTTTTATTGCGAAAGAATACATCATTGACTCTTGCAAAGTAGAAATGGATAACTAATATTAATTTCTTTAAAATTTTCGACTTAGATTAGAAAATTCATAGTTTTGGTTAATAAACGAATAATTTAAAATTACCGTACTATCATTGATTATATATCGCCGCCTTGCAATTATAACTCGATAACTCGAATTTAGTAGTTCTGAGATAAACGCGCTTGAATGTTCTCTTTAAAGTTTTAAACTCATTCACCATTTTTGATTTGTGGAAACTAATAAGTGAACCTAAATACTTACCTAATTCTAGATAAGTGGAGATATCGAGTTCTTGCACTACGATAGCAGACGGTGCTGCGAACTTTCTGCTAGATAAGTCTACATATCGATATTTAGTGTTATAGCTGGAGCTGATTTTCAACTTATCAACCACCGTTAACTCCTAGGGGCGGGGGAATTTCAGTTATCTGGTTTTAAGGGAATATAGAGTTGATATTTTTACATCTTCTAGCGTACTTATCTCAAAAATGCCAATTCTCGGGTTATCAAGTTATAATTATAAAGCGACGATATATTATTAGATTGCTAAACCCTTCCGAAATGGGTCTTCGTGGCCAACTCAGCAAGGGCCCTTTAGCTCCCGTTAACTCCAGACGGAAATATAGTACTAAAACTGGTAGTTTGGGGGCGAGACTGCCCGCTGGGTACCTATCCAGGTGCCTCGCCGTAAGGCGTTGGCCTCTAACGGGCTTGATGGCTGAGCTAGACAGTAGATTGTCTTGTCTTTAAGTGTTCTACGTTCATCCCATGCCTGAAAGAACGATTGCATATCGTTATACCAGCCTGGGGTGACGGGTTCGCCCGTTGTAGTCGACACCGTCCTACTGGACATGGGATGGCGCAATGGAAAAAGAAGGCAGCTCAAGTGTGATTGCTAAATTTTGATCGGTTTCATAAATCGATGCGAAGCGCGCGCCGATCGATGGCCGATCGATATCGCCAATCGCCCACGATGCGCATGAGTGTGATAAACAACTGCGACAATGCCGCGGGCGACAGGCGGCATTTGCGGTGCGTGCGCGCATGCGCCCGCGGTGATCCGCGCAACGAACGCACCCGGTCAACTAGACGACCACCGCACCGGCCCAATGCCCATATATTTCGAAATTGGGCGAAGTAATTGGCACCAATTAAACGACGCATTGCCACTTCCTGACTACGCGAAGCGACACATGCCCTCATGCATATTAAAATTGCAGGGACCTTGACGATCCGCATGCGGGTCGCGTGCCCCGCGTCCTTGGATTTACCATTCATTCATGAAAATATAGTATATCAATTCTTTAAAGCCAGAATGTTGTAAGCTACACTTTTGTGAAAAATATTTTTTTCGACTAAAATACTTGAATATGTGATGTTTATAGCTCTTAAAATATTACAACTTTCATTCGAAAGATACTACCTGTTAAGGGGTAAGTTTCTGGGATCCAATAGAGCTTCTGCCCTATTTACTTGAATTTCGTTTACACAGAAAATACGCATTATAAAATTCTGAAAATATTAAGCAAACTAATGTAGAGTGCCTCCATGACAAGTTTGTTTGTTTGTTTCTACTCTTTTGTGAAATTTTACAATGGGAGGGCTTATTATCATACGACAATCTCTTACAACCAACCCTAATATGATGTGTTTATATGAATGCTCGCATGTAATATGTGTGTGTTATTATTGATTAAATGTGTGTGTTATCATTGTTAAGTGTGTGTTATTATTGCATTCGATCGACTGAATTGAAATGAAATTCTGGTAGGTAATTGTATCCCAAGGGAAATGGTGACCCAGCCGGGAATCGAACCCGGAATCTTAGAATCTAAGGTTCGGCAATCTAACCACTATGCTACCGGGCATTGTGCCACAAGTGATAGTCGCTATGTTGCTAGTGACATAAAACTACTATATTTGCAATGAAAATTTCAATGTTAATTCCCAGAGTCAAAGAGGAATTCAACATGTGGCCGTTTTGCAATAATACAATTGTACTAAAATAATATTAAATCCACAAGAGATTACACCTATGTTTTTCGGTTGATTACTTTGTTCTATAGTGGCTAGGTTGTCCAAAACTTTACGGCAATTTGTCCCTAAAACTACTAACCTTTTTAAAATTCCATAGATCCCAAATAATAATAAAAACAATGGTGCATGCCTGTCAGGGAATTCGTATTATTTGACTCCAATATTATTGTAAAATATACCTGGAAAATTTTAAATACCAAATTTATATCTCTTACTGTTAGTTTATTTATATCTCTTACTGTTATTCTATTGGTCTCACTCTATTAAACGGAATTTTAGTTAAATTTTAATGCTGATTTTATAAAGGAACTTCGATTTATTTTTTCGATGACCTTGTGTTAACCTCTAGAGCCCCGATTGGCCGATATCGGCCACAAAACGATTCAGCGTGACGGCCCCGTTTTAATTTTATTTTAATTTAATTTGTTTTTTAAAAATTATGTTTTATTATGGTAAAATGTTTTATTTTAATTATGAGTACAGTGGTTTGGCAGTAATTAATGTTCTGGCGAGACAGTCTCATAATTATTTTTTTTACTAATTTTTACTAAATTTTTTTGAGACATCAACTTGTCAATCGGCTGAGGGGCCGAGGCCTGAAGGGTTAAGGCTATTTTTATGAGTATTTTAAAACAACGTTTAAATTATTTGTTGTATTATTAGAGTCCTGTCCACTACGAGTAAGTCCCAGAAAGATGGCAGAATCAAAAATGCATGAGGTTAAGGTTTTGCCATTCGGTTCCTATTATTTTGTAGCCTAAATAAAAAGTTTTATAGAAATTAATTCTTAAATAAATAAAATCTGTGTATTTAAAATTTGTTTTTTTTTACTGCGAATATAATACTTTTTCGTCATAGCTATTATCACTAACCATGAAGCTGCTCGTCATTAGTTTGCTTATTTTTTTAAATAATTGTAGAATGCGTATTTACCATGTAAATGAAGTTTGTCAGAAACCCCATTGGATCCTAGATACTGTCCCCTTAACAGTATAGGTTAGCTCTAAAATATTGCCTCCAGGCAATAAGCTCGCCTTTTCTTAAGAATAAAGAGTTTTATTATTATTATTATTATTATAGTATCTTTCGAATGGACAATATAGAACGAGAAATCTTCTAAATAGCTTTTTCAATGAGTTTTGCAATAAATCCTCTTTCGGGAATACTGACTAGTGCTAACCTATGATTATTTTAATTTTTCTCACGAATCGGATGGACTTGTCACGAATCATGCGGTTCAAAGGCTATACAATTGATGAGCGGCTGATAAAGTCCGATTGTATGTAAATAGAGAGTCTCTCGCCATGCGACAATGACGGCCCATCAACGGCTCTCAATTCAATCGCAGCTCAAGATCGACTTGACGAAATTAAATCTTTAATGGGTTCTCTAGAGATGAAGCTAAGAGTGGGCGGGCGGTTGCGGGGGAAGGGTGTTGAACCTCTTTGTCATCGCATTGTGTTTGTGTATGCAAACCATCATCGATAGAGATACTTTATCGATATTACTACGGCGTTAAAAAAATGATAATGAGTATGAACGACTTAACTGTTATTAAATGTTCTTTTCTTTTTCATCACAGTGGCCATTTAGGTTTATTCACTTAATATATATTTTTTTCTAAACGTAAAATAATCTTCCCAAAAATTCATCTTTTGATTACCTTAAAACAAATCTTCATCCCGATAACCTAAATATGTTTAAACTCTCAGATGCTCCTCTAATATCGAAAATAGAGAGAAATCATACGGTGAGTATGGAGGATTCCAGAACTTCAAATCCAGCTTATTCAATGGCATCCATCGCTATTCTGGACTTGTGTGTTGGGGAGTTATCCTGGTGAAACAAAACAATTCCACCAAGTTTGCCCCTTCGTTTTTCACGAATTTCGTTTCACTATCTTTTATTTGTTAAGCATATACAGCCCCTGTAATAGTAGTTCCATGATCAAGGTATTCAATCATCACGACTGTCCCAGAAATAAGAGCCCATGATCTTACCGGCGGATGGAATGGCCTTTTCTGTTGGAAATTATGGTCGTTTCCAGGTCACGGACTTTTGTTTTGTTGCAGGATCGTAATGGTGAAGCCGTGTTTTATGCATAGTTATAAAAACCTTCAGGATTCTCAGTTTAACATAATCGAAAACTTCAGGATTAATTCTTATTTAAAAATAAACGACCAGAAATCAGTTTTGTTTTTTAGAACATAATAATAGATGTATTAGCTGTGCCTGCCAGTAATTATTTTTACACGACTGTCCAACAAAAAAGGAGTGTAATGTGTTCAGGGTTCATATATGTATGTTTTTCGTTTCTTTATTCGACCATAACTTCTAAACGCTTGAACCGATTTAGAAGTGTGTGGTATTGTTAGAATCGTTAGGTCATCCAGAGTGTCATAAGATACCGTACTGTCCAAATATCAAGTAAGTAGTTGTCTAAATATTTAAATGTCCAAAGGTCAATAAATTAACATAAATATATCGTGATTAGTGTCAAATGAAGGTCTGATTGAGTACCTACATTCCGTAAATATACATATATCTATATGGATATATACATAAACCACCAATATTTCATAAACAAAAATGTAATAATAATAATTATAAATACAATACTTCATTGTTTGTAATGGCATTTGTGCTTTATATTCTTTTTAATATATTTACTTGTTAAATGGTTGCAAAAAGTTTTTAACTCACCGTCACTATTTTTGAGCGCCCCTTGTATTAATCGCAGATAAGTCTAATACTTATTAAATATTAAGCAACAGCATGGCGGGCCTTTTCCGACCCCAAATTGACAAGCGGTGCTACCTGCAATAATTATCTCCCACACAAATCAGATCTAGTGTTTTGACGGTAGCCAATCATTATCATTATTATGAGATTTTGGTCGACGGAGGTGAGCGTTCGCTTCGTGCGATCAGTTGATAACGCACCGTGTGCGCTGTAACTTGATATCGGTGGTCGGAAACTATTTCAATCAATCTAACCTCACAAATATTTTTACTTTTAACTGAAAACTATAGAAATATCACCAAAAAAACATATATGTTCCAGGTAAAAATACCTTTTTAAAAATATATGTAATTTTAATTGATATTAAAATGTTCCCTTTCCATATCTGCGTTTAATTACTAATTAAACTTAAATAAAAATCATAAATCAAAGGTTTTCAACCGCTGCCAGGCTGTCTATCGCCCAATTATAGTACGCCAGGTAATAAAAATGCGACAATCGCTGCTTTTCCTTTTAACAATAAATCAAATTTAATTGGGTGCCCTGTCATTTGTAAATTTGTCACTTAGAATTTCAGATCAATAGACCTGATTAAGATTGACGAAATCGGACGCCCAAACGTCACGGACTTTCGTCGTATGTCACGTAATCTAAGTGGTGAAAAAAGCGCGTGTGTGTAGTCAACAGCGACTGGGCCGGTAAATACATCCAGGGGAACGAATTGCCAGAGCTCACGTCTGTGGGTTTCGCGTCGTGTTAAGTTTTATTGTTTTACACTTGTTTTAATAACACAAATAAATTATTTGGCCAACACATGTGTTTCGCAATGAAAACTTACGTTTTTTCGTTCCTCCGCGATTAATTCGCAATTCACGCACTTTTGAGGTCTCTCGTGCCAATACCAACTACAGGAAAAATTCCATCGCTTATAGGCCGATGTGCACGTATGACTCTCGTTTCTCCACCATCGACATTTTCAACCTCAACCAACCGACGTTCGTTAAAGAATTATTCAAATCAATTGCACCTAACGAGCTTGTTAGTACCTATCGTTCTTAGTTATATACTTTTCATGCAACATATCAGTAGCTACTACAAATATTTGTAAATATCTATAAATATTTATTATATATCTATAAATATCTATAAACATCAATAAATATCTGCATCTATATATCCACTATACGACCTATCTATATCTTTATTTATATCTATACACATATACACATACCATCGTCTAACTCCTTCTTCCTAATCACTTCCAATTCTCTACCTCTCCCATTGGTTTTCTATATTCATTTTATATTTAATATGAACTTAGTTTATTTTACAATTAATTTTTAGGTATGCTGAAATCCAAATGTGTAATATGCGGAAATCTGTTACTTTCGTAGGATATGATTATCGGCGTAATGTTTTTCTTTTTTTTCTACATTATGTTCATGCACACGTATGTCAATTGTATGCGCTGTATGTTTCCAGAAATAAAATAAAAATAAAAAATAAAATTATTTCAGTACTTTTGGTGTTCGTATTTGATCCTGCGTCTCAAATGTTACCATTCGTCTTCAAGGGCTTTGCGATGACGATTCATATCTATCTATGATATGATGCATTAAGGAACCCAGTACATCAGCCATATACTGGACCATTAGAAATACTCGTCAGATATTGAAAACAGTCACACTAATACATACAAGCGAATACGTCATCGTCAAGCCTGAATAACAGTGCTCCGCATATATAGCAGATCCAACAAACAATCTAACAACACGTTTACCGGGTTTCACTGAATCTTCTGCATGGTCTACACTCAACATTCAAGTCCAAATATTGTTTTTTAATGTTTTTTGGTTTAGTTTTATGTGTAGAATCACCAACTTGTCTGGTGCGCGCCAAAAAACTAACCATGCATAGATTGTTTACTTGCATAGTATACCTACACGTTTAAATTATTACTACAAGTATTTCTACACATTTGAATCCAGCATGACACCAGTTTGGCAACAAAAAAATACATCTTCTCGCGACGACCCTAAGCGAACGACCATTGTAAGGCGGGTGACGCCAGAGCGAACCTGACATATCGAAAACGACATTTCAGTTGCTTCCATCCAGTGGTTGCTATGCGTCATTTAAAGGGAGAGTGAACATGCAGCTAGTTGGGTGTACGTCGTCGCCAGGCCAACAAGGACTGAGCCGGCAGATACGCCCTGGAGACTCTCCGCGGGAGTCTGGGTGTCTCCATAAAATTGGCGTTTCCTTGGAACAGGCGCTGCCTAGTTAGGAGTATCGCAGAATCCTTGTGTTTTTGAATAATTATTATGTATTTTCTTGAATCAATGAAATTAACAATAAATACATTTAAAATAATAAAAAACACGACTGCCGTTACAGAAAGAAAACTTTTGTATTAATAATTAGTTTCATTACGGTTTTTTTAATGAAGTAAATATGGTATATGTATTTATCCATATACATAGATGGGTGTATATTTCCAGAATGTACTCAATCAGACCTTTTATTTGACACTATACACGATATACGTATGTTAATTTATTGATATTTGGACATGTAGACAACTACGTTCTTGATATTTAGACAGTTAAGATACAATATGATACTCGGGATGACAACGGTTCTAACAATACCACACACTTCTAAACCGGTCCAAGCGTTTAGAAGTTATGGTGGAATAAAGAAACGGAAAACATACATAGATGAACCCTGAACACATTACACTCCTTTCTTGTTGGGCAGTCGTGTAAAAAATCACCCAGTCTTGGCGATCCGGGCGATTACGTTTCGTTGTTTTACTGTCGATGTAATAAAACAAATTAAATAGTCGGACAATAGCTATGTTCCGCCATCATTTCCCCACATGAGGACAAAATGAAAACGTGTCCTTCTCCAAAATACTTCTCAAAGCAAAATCGATGTGTAATTTGGGCACGAGAGTGTTTCGTTTAGCGTAGGAGTGTCGTCGTTTCACCACTTTCCGCGTCTAGCGGCAGGTAATAGTTACAAAATACGCAATTCGACGTGGATATTAATAGATGTTTTATATCGTATTAATTCTGGTTGCCGGCCTTCGCCACTTCGTCCGACAATAATTCAGCATTTTCTCACAAAAAAAAAAACTAAAAACTGGTTGAATGAATGCACTGCGCGCGATCGTCTGCTTGACCGTGCGTCGATGTCACTTTCCTACATTTCTGATTTGCTAAATCATGCATGACGATAAATAAATCGATTGACAAGTGTTTTTTTTCGAAAACAGGCTACTTTAATTATTATTCCACTAGTACCTACAAATAAAATAGTATTATACATATAGATATTGTCGCAACTAAAAAAATGGCCCCAGTGCAAAATTTACCAAAACGCCTATCCCCCTACTTACTTACATTTATTACGGAATATAGGATGTAAGTACTGCATATCTGACTAAATTACGTATTTATGTATTAGCTACATTGTACATCAGCGTATTCATTTCGGGGTATATTGCCTTGAACATGTTGCAGAACATGTTGCCAAGAACTTCAGCGGTATATGTGGGATCACATTGAGACATCGCTGCAAGAGAATGTTCAAAATCTTTGTTCCGATATTAATATTATTGACACTATGAATACATACATATGTAGAATGGCTTTCTTCTCGATTTGTACTCTGCAAAATCTTCAATTAGTTTTTAAATATCATTTTTTTAGGTTTCCTTAGCTTCCTAGCAGAGTTGGATAGAATGTCGATCGTAGAAGGTTGCATTTTGGGTCCCGACTACTGTGGGCCCCGATGCGCCGGGCCCCGGGCCGCTGGCTTTAGTAACACTACTCTATATAAGGGACTAGTACAATATAGGGCAGCTAACAATATAGGCCATGATAACCTCTGCGTTATTTTTGGTCGGCTCAATTTACGGTTCAACTCCTATTAAGTAGGCTCCTCAAAAATGGTCAAACTTGAGAAGGACTCTGTTTCCCCTGTCACGGTAGGTGGATCTGATCGCCTGGGGGATGGCCTTCGGGCGTTGCTGGGAGGTTTGCGCATCGTGCGGCGTCAACCAAACGACTGTGCACTCCGGCGAATAACTGGAGGGATCTGAAAAGGATCTTATACGCTTTATAAGCAGTAGGGTGGTTGTCAACCAATGTCAGCTCCTCCTGAAACGACCGAATGAGAGAAGAATAAAAGGCGCCACGATCCGCGATGAATTCGAAGTCTATTACCGCTAACGTAGAGGCCGCGTAAGCGATTTCGTACCTGTCGAGATTTCGTAGACGAGAGGACTGAGAAATCCGGCAAAATCTGGTAGGAGGGCGTGAGGAGAGGTGAGCTGGGTTGCCTCGCTGTAAGGCGTTGGTCTCTTTCCTAAGGCTCTACGTTCATCCCATGCTTAAAAGAACGATCAATATCGTTATATGACCTTTTAGAAGATGCAATTAAAACAATACAGTCTAAATATTGCTTTAAGAAATAGAGCCATATGTGGCTAATAAATGAAGGCCGTGAAAAGAGCCACAAATTATTTGACTATCTCGTATGATTTTTATTTTTATTCTTATTTTATTTTTATTTGTTTATTTTACTGAGTAGGTATCTGTCTATCTATTTACTATTATTATAATTTAGATTTTTATTTATTTACTCGATAATTTTATGATTATAATTTGAAATACTTCTTGATGATATTTCAATTTATTTTTTTAACATGTTTAATTTTTAAGTTTAGTTGTTAATTTTTTACTTTTTTTGTGTGCACAGGTAAAATATTTCCTGGTACACCTGCCTTAGTACAGGCCTAGGCCTAGTTAGGCGGTGTTGACGCAGTGACCAAGATACTGCAGTGTGCTCTATTTTTCGCTACTGGTCCAAACACATTTTTTTTTTGTAATGCTGCAGTAAATTATATTTTGTGCTTTACCTTTAATAAATAAATAAATAAATAAATACCTTCCTGGGGTGGCAGTTTCGCCTGTATATATGACAACTCCACAGTAAAAATAAAATATGTGAGAAAAGGAGAAACAGCTTCATAAACTTTTAGAAAAGTATTTTAATAAAATCCAACATTACCTACTAAATATATAAAATAAATATGTAAATAATATTCCATTTACTATGACGATTACGTCACTATGAATTAAAGTTATCAGTGGAGAAGCAACGTTTCCGCGTGATATCAGCTATGCGGCCACAATGTGGTACATTTTTATGCAAACGACGAAAAGTTACAATAAAAAATATAATAAAATAGGTTTTTTATCGTAGCGGCGAGCACGTCTAATGATCCGGCCGACCTTGACTGACAATAAATTTTGTTACAGTAAATGCGCTTGCGCGATTTATCTTGGATTTTCGCCGGAGAAGGAAACTCGTTTCGGCGCGTGGAAGAAGATTGCGTTGATGATTTATACATACATCGTGTAATTCGTTAATTAATATCTTACTTATTGGGAAATTACAAAAGAGAGCTGGAAATTTATAACTTAAATTCGGTGTTTGCTGTTGAGTCAATGAATCTTTAGGGTTGCAAATACTGCGGGCGAACCCGATATTAGATCATTCTTTCAAACGTGGGGTGAAACACAGAGACTTAACGTTTCGGCGGGCGCGTCCTAAAATTTAACATGAGCTGGCGCGGCGTATAAATTTTATACAATCTAACATATCATGAATTAAGCAACAGATAACTGTTTTTTACGCAGTAAAATTACTAAATGGGTAAACAAATATGTTTTTTATAATAAATAAAAGTATAATTTATAAAACATATGTTTATTCTATATATTTTATTCTATATCAATCTAAACAAATAAAAAACATAACAAATATGCAATACAGTAACATAATAATATTTGGGTTTGAAGTGAATGTAAGGGGCTCTCTAGACGATCAAGCATGCTTGTCAAGCATCGCATCCCGGGCTGGAAGGGGATCGTAAACCGCAGGAAATACGCAAATCTTTTTTTTAAATATTTACATAAATCGCCTAATTGTGTAGTTACAGGGAGCTAATTGTATATTATGTAGTACCAGGGAATCAAATATTCATCAATCAATTACGTATAATTAACGTGACTTCCTGGTATAAAGTACAAAATTAGGCATTTTTGGTAAATATTACAAATAAATATTTGCATATTTCCTGCAGTTTACGATCCCCTCCCTGCCCGCGACGCGAAGATTGTCAATCATGCTTGATCGTCTAGAGAGTCCCTACAATTTGAACTTGAAGAAGTGTTATTTTGACAATCAGTGCACGAAACTTTGCTTTGAGAGTGTCGTTTACATATAAAATAACTTCATTGACATTGTAGTATTTTTATTTTCCAATATACATTTATCACAATGGCTGCGCTTTGCTGGTGGTTTGTCATGAGGAATTTTTATTGTAGGCGTACCATTAGGAATATTATATTAGCAGTTTCTCGTATACATTTTATACGAACGCGCCCGCCGAAAAGTTAAGGACAACGAAGTCCACCGTCCAACTACGCCAACATATCCGTGAGGGTCCAATGCCTAACCGCGAGGAACTGGGTAGTAAACCCAGCGGGCAGACCTCATGCCATCACTATCATATTTGTCTGGATTTCTCCCTCTTTTACGCAGGTTCGAAGTCGCTTGCGCGGCCGCTACCTGATAACAGCAGTAATTCAGTAAGTATTAATCGCGGACAGTGGCGCCATTTGCACGCTGTCACACGGGATCGGGTGGAAAACGGGTCGTTTCAATAGTAGATAACATCAGGTCAACAACCACCCCGCTTCTTAGGAAACATATAAGACCACTTCCAGATCCCCTGGTTATTCGCCAGAGTGCACAGTCGATTGGTTAACGCCGCGCGATCCTCAAACCGCCCAGCGGCGCCCGAAGTATTCCCGCAGAGGATTCGATCCACCTGTCTGTGACGCAGCCTTGACACTGGAAACAGAGTCATTTCCAGGTTCGTCCATCTTCGAGTAGACTACCGGATAGGAGTTTAGCCGACTCAAGGTAACGCAGGGTCTCAGGGACTTAAGGTAAGCAGGTCGTATGGCCCAAACTACTTAGAAAGTAAATGAATCAAGCGACTGTCACCTCCAAGCAAAATCACGGTAGCTCCACAATCTACGCGCCCAGCTAGCTACGTAATTTAATCGTGCGTAAGTGGCGACTTGTCACAACTTTGGTCACAAATTTCGCGCTGATCACTCGGTCGATCTATGCAACACAATGGTATTTCGTCACTGACCGACATATTTAAACCGATAAGATCAAAGTCCCCCTGCAAGTCGTTGATTAATAAATATTATAAAATGTTGAATAACATACACAATTACACATTCTAATTTTTCCTTAAATTTTGAGATAATTTGATTAAAAAATATTTTTTATATATGGTATTAGATTGCGCTGATATCATTGACGGCGATACTAGTAGCAATTTATTCGGCCATCGATAATAACATTGATACTAAACGATTTTTTGAAAATGATTGATTGTTTATAAAAACCCAAAAATTTAACCAATAGTAACATTAAATTATTAGTGCCATCTATCGTATTATTATATAGGGTGATTACATCACATAAATAATACGGAGAGATAGAATGCCTTATATTACCTCTCTGAACATTTAAGTGCGTAATTATTACGCATTTGAAACTTGTATACTAAAGAAAAATTGATATATTTATGTAAATAATATTAAAATAATAAAAGCTTTGGTTTAAAAATTCTTTTGTTTTTATATTATTATATTATTTCGAGAGAGGATATCGTACATGCGTGTTTAGAGAGCCATCTAAAGTGAGCTCCTATACTGATATACCACGAAAGCCGCCATGAACTTAATAGAAAATAAATCGATTTTTGGAACTATGAGTGCCATCTATACGTCGAGTTACGTATTAAAATCTGAGCTGATAAATCGAAGTACGACATTAAGCAACCTAATACGCTATATAATCAATGCCAAAATGCAATATTACATGCTTCAAAATGTAGACAATAATTTTATTTGTAAGAAAGCAGAGCCATAGGCTCCAATACGACGCGTACTTACATTTTAACCATCGACGCAAATAAGATTGTTTGACTTGCGATTCCGAAAACCGACTCTAGTTGAGACAACCCTGGTCACCTCCGAGCACATTACTCGCAGCCACACTGGTTCAAAGATCACTTTAAATAGCCTGCGATCCCGTATCTCACAAGCGCAGGGTTGTCAAAATCGGATTGCCACAGAGCGTGTATAGCCACAGATGCTAATGCGGCTCATCTATCGAGAGCGGCGCTTAGCCAGGGGCGGCACATCAATTACCGCGGTAATTGAGAGTTCATAGCGCAGTTGAGGCGATTCATCCTCCGGTGGTGAACCCTGACACCGATCGTTTTTCTGTGATTAGCGCGCAGGCGCGAATGATCCCCGTCTTTCGAATCCGGCATGCGCATGCGCATTGTGTGCAGCGTAAGATACGTACTAAAAGAGCTGAGATATCTCGCGGGGATGTATTGAACAAAATATGCATTGGTGACTTTTGTGATACATCATTAGGTATTTGAGTGAACACCTAACCCTAAAAAAAATTCGGTAGCCTGTTGGTTCACTATCTCTTAAGGAGGTGATTTGTGAGTTTACTAAAAACTTTTTACTAAAATCTTTATACAAAACATACACATCATAAAATTTTAGAAATAAATAAGCAACTGATGAAAAGTAGTTAAAAGATCAATGAAATTGATAATGACTGACAATTTATTAGGTTTATTCGTAGTACAAAATATGATAGCTTTTACATTATTATTTTTTGCGAAGTTTAGAAATTGTGGCAAAAATAATTGTTCCAGAGGCTAGATAATACGAAATCATTTTGAGTTGGAAATAATGGGATAAGAGAATTTCCATATTTTCCGACCGATTTACTTTTCTAATTGTTAAGTAGTTTTGAAATATCAGGGATTTTCTAAAGTTTTATCATAATTTCGAAGTGATTGTGATTTATAGAAACTAAGTAATTAAAAAATATAAGATTAATCCTATACAGATTAATATATGGCCGAACATATATTAAACGGGTTCAGACAATTTTATTTATTGTTAATAATAATTGGATCAAATAAATAAAATACACTTTAATCATAGCCAATGGTTTAGGGCTGGATAGGTATTGAAAAATGATAAATAAAATATAACATGAAAGAAATATGGCAAATTACATCATATCATCCTAATCCATAAGGTACTAACTAATAATAAGGTACGCATGCACGCCGCGAATGGAATCCTAGGCGCATTAACATTTGTAAAATATTAACAATTTTACTTTTATTGCCAGCGCAGCTGCCTCTAATATGGCGTCCGCCTTTGAGCTTTGCATTGCATCGCACCGCAGAGATCGAATCGGTCAGTCCCATCTCGTCGGGCAGCTCCTCGTTGTAAGAAAAGGCAAAGACAGGCGCTTGCACAAAAGTATGCCATGGTATTACACGTCCTTTTTGCAGCCAAATAATGTTTGATTGAGAAAGGTATTTGCACTTTATAGCAATTATAAAATGACTACTCTTTTCTAAACGGTATAAAGGTTTTGAATATATATATATATATATATATATATATATATATATATATATATATATATATATATATATATATATATATATATATATATATATATATATATATATATATATATATATATATATATATATATATATATATATATATATATATATATATATATATATATATATATATATATATATATATATATATATATATATATATATATATATATATATATATATATATATATATATATATATACTACCTTACACATTACTGTCTACCTACGTTACGCGTGTGCCGACTTGAATATTATTTCATGTTAAATGTTTATGTGATTTAATCAATATTAGTGAAAAATATTCGAAGTACCTATTCAAAAACAATCGAAGAAATATTAAAATCTACGAATAAGTTAGTACCGAACTCACTTTTCTCTTAAAAACCATTTTAAAGACTGTGACCAGTTTGACAGTTCACAATGGAGGATAAAATAAATATACTAATTGAAATGGTAAATGAGGTGAAAAATCAATTAAAGGATAACAATCTACCAGAAATCAAAAAGAAATTATGCGACATCGAATCAAAACATGAAACACTTAATCGTGAATTTCAATCTCTAAAAGCAACAATGCAGGCGGATCTTTTTTCGAAAAGGATCGTTTTGTACGGGTTACATGATCCGCAGAGAAACGAACAAGAAAGTCAGCTGTTTCAGGTGGTTTGCGATATCTTTAAACGCCACTTGAATATAGATATTAACTATTATATCGAAGAACTACATCGCATCGGATACAGAAAGGGGAAACGGCCAATATGTATAGAACTCCTAAGTAAACGCACAGCGCAATATATCCTGAATAACTCCAAATGCTTTGCGAATACGGGTCTTTATGTATCACAATACTATACTGATGAACAATTAAAAAACAGACATTATCTTCTAAAGCATTGCAAATCTGCGCGAAACGAGGGTAAAAGGGCGTATATCAGGGACAATAAACTTTTTATCGACGGCATAGAATGGACGACTCGTATGTGTCAAGAAACTGAAAACAACACGGAAACTCCACAATCACTATCTATGCAGCATGCGGCACTTCATGAGCAGAATTCTGTAAGAAACACCACTATAGACGAAAAACTGTCAAAGTTTTTTTCATCTACACATCCATCGAAACGGGAAAACGTCTCTCACGTTACTGAAAGAGTGAAGAAAGCAGCTCACAATAATGGCGCCGCAAATAAATATGACATAAGACGCAGTTTATTATTATTTCAAGATCGCCAGTTGACCAATATAACGCCTGAAAATAATCATTCTTCGACTGGTACAACTGGAAGCAATCAATATGCGCTAACTTCATTACTATCGGAATCTGACAGCTCAGCGACAAACGAACCGACCGCGATGGGGACCAAAGATTATAAAATGAAAAGGAATCGCAAACCGATTCACAAGAAAAGAGACATCAAACAATGCGATGAGACATTTCAATAGTCATTCTTTTAGCGTAATTCATTCAAACATACAATGCATACGCAACAAAATGGATATTATAGAATCATTCCTGGAAACGTCATATTCTTTTGATGCAATATGTCTGAGCGAACATTGGCTGCGACCTGGAGAAGAGGAACTATATCGACTATCAAACTATGAAATGGGAGCAAAATACATCCGTAAATCGCACATCCATGGAGGCGTATGTATATTCGTAAAGAAATGTTTAGAGTATATCGACCGACCGGATATATCGTTACTTAGTGAGGAATTTATATTTGAATGTTGCGGAGTTGAAATTCCTAGCCTTAATATAGTTTTAGTTTGCATATATAGACCTGAAAGAGATTTTAATACGTTTCTTGTTAAATTTGAACAATTTCTCGAACAAACATTAATGAGAAATATTCGCAAAACCGTCATTATTGCGGGAGATTATAATGTTGATATCTTAAATAATAATGTACATGTTAAAAAATTTCTAAATTTGACACAATTATATAATTTAAAAATTGGAATTCGTAATCAGGCAACTCGAATTACACTGTCTGGAGGAACATGTATCGATAACTTCTTAACAAATGCGGAAACTTTTACAACAAACGTTTTGGATCTGGGTTTTTCGGATCACACTTCTCAAACATTTTGCCTGGAGCTAGAAAATCTTAATAAAAAGAATAATAAAATAAGATGGAAGTTCAGAAAACGTATATACAGCGCATTAAATATTGGCAAATTTCGTGATGCTATTGCCAATATTAATTGGTCAGAACATTTAAACATACATACTAAAAATGTAGATGAAAATTTAAAAGTATTTAGCGAAAAAATTCATAATTGTTTAGAAGAAAATATTCCACACAAAACCTGTAGTGCGAATTCGACAAAAAAAGCGAATTGGCTAACGAAAGGTCTAAAAATATCATGTAAAAATAAACGTTTGCTTTTAATTTTGAAACGGAGTGCAAAAAGTAGAATAATTTCTGATCATTACAAAACATATAAAAAAATACTATCAAAAACTATAAATTGTGCAAAAAAGTTACATTATAAAAAAATTATTGAAACATCAGAAAACATAGTGAAGTCAACATGGCAAGTTATAAAAGATCATAGTGGAAGATCAAAGGAAATAAAACAAAAAAATTTAGAAATAAACATTGAAAACATGCCCACAGTCGAGCCAAAAAGAATAGCGAGAGAATTTAACAATTTTTTTATTACCGTTGGAAAAGATAAACAGACAGCTAATCCTTCAAACGGAAAACAAATATTACCAACAAATAGCGTAAGTAATTCTATATATTTAAATCCGGTTGATGAAAAAGAAATATCTACTATAATTAAGGGGCTAAAAAATAAGAAATCTTTTGGCTATGATGAAATTCCGACCAGCGTGGTCAAGTCGTGTGTTGACCAATTATCAGCACCTTTAGCGCTGCTAATAAATCAGTCATTTCAAGAAGGTATATTTCCCACTTATTTAAAGAGAGCTATTATTAGGCCACTTTTTAAAAAAGGGGATAGTAGGAACCCCTCAAACTACCGTCCGATTGCTCTCCTATCAACTTTTGCGAAAATATACGAAAAGACCGTCTACACTAGAATATATAGTTTCCTTGAAAAATATAATATTTTTTCGGAAAATCAAAATGGATTTAGAAAGAACAAGTCAACTACACTAGCTGTCTTTCAATATACTAACGAAATTCTAAATTTACTAAATAATAAACATGTCACCCTGGGGTTATTGCTAGATTTATCTAAGGCATATGATTGTGTACTACA